>JAEMWC010000005.1:1672500-1775000 GCA_016490735.1 Pachyseris speciosa
GGTTTATCAACGGAGTTGATAATGTAAATTGACCACCGTACAGGGATTCGATTAGCTGACGTTTCGAGCGTTAGCCCTTCGTCGGAGCGAATCGAGGAATTGTGGGTTGTGTATGGTTTATATACAGACAATGGAGCTACGCTATTGGTGGTAACATGGTAACGTGAAAAACAGGAATAAATTAATTGAATGAAAAGCGCTCGTTCATACCGTGGGGATTAAGAGTGCCAATTTGAAAGATCAGTTTTTGCAGTTTTTGTTTTTGTGGGTTTGTAGTGCACACTGGTACATAAACCGTTGCCGCTGATAAAAACTTTGATATCGAGAAAGGCCAGGGAAGTTTCCGAAATTTCCCAGGTATATTTTAGAGCCGGATGAAAGGAATTAACGGCGGTTATAAATTGGTTGATTTCCTCCTTGCTAGACGAAATTGCGCCGATACAGTCGTCAATGTAGCGACCGACATTCAAAACACTGACAAAATATCGGGCCCTAAGCGATCTGTTAAGATCACTGATCGTTTCACGTGTACCTCCGCAAATGTTATCTATTGCATAACCTGCACATTATGCAAAAAGTTATACATCGGCGAAACAGGAAGACGACTAGGTGACCGATTCCGAGAACATCTTCGTGATGTTGAGAAAGATGACAAAGACGCATCCAAACCTGTCGCTCGGCATTTTAATCTCCCTAACCATTCCAAACAACACATGTCAATCTCCGGCCTTTCCCTACATCAAGGTACCACGGAAAGCCGTAAAAATCTCGAGCAAAAACTGATCTTTCAAATTGGCACTCTTAATCCCCACGGTATGAACGAGCGCTTTTCATTCAATTAATTTATTCCTGTTTTTCACGTTACCATGTTACCACCAATAGCGTAGCTCCATTGTCTGTATATAAACCATACACAACCCACAATTCCTCGATTCGCTCCGACGAAGGGCTAACGCTCGAAACGTCAGCTAATCGAATCCCTGTACGGTGGTCAATTTACATTATCAACTCCGTTGATAAACCAAATTTTCGTGTCTCACTTCCCCACCGACGCAGCACCACAGTTTCTTTAGAAACTAATCCCCTCTATTCATTTACTGAACCTTTGCCTTACGTCTACCTACTTTCAGTACAACAGCAAACACTACAAACAGTTGCACGGGACAGCTATGGGCTCACCAGTTTCCGTTGTTGTAGCAGAGATCGTCATCAAGTGCAAAACATCGAGGAAAAAGCCCTTGCGACTTACGAAAGAACGCTACCGCTCTGGCTACGTTCCGTCGACGACACTTTCACAGCTGTACACAAAGACGACATCGACGATTTTCACGAACACCTCAACAGACAGAACGCCCACATACAGTTTACCAAGGAGATCGAGGAAAATGGAGATACCTTTTTTAGACTGCCTTGTTAGCCGTGACAACAACAGACTACAGACGACAGTTTACAGAAAACCTACACATACTGACAGACTACTTGACGAATCATCTTACAACCCTACTTTACACAAAGCAACGACAATACGGACCTTAACGAGACGAGCGCAACTAGTTTGCGACTCACGCGACAGTTTAGCAGACGAAAGCAAATACTTAGACAACGTTTTCAGTAAGAACAACTACAACCGGGACTTTTTTAGACGCAACACTTACAGGACAGAACCAAACGCTACAAACGCTAACCCGACACCAGTCACTACAGCGACTTTACCCTACATCAAAGGAACTTCTGAAACCATTGCACGGATACTACAACCTTACAATATCCGTGTCACTCACAGACCCATCACAACTTTACGACAACTATTGACGAACGTTAAGGACAAAGACGAACCTAAGGATAAACAGGGAGCAGTTTACAAGATCGAATGCTGCGACTGTCAGGTACTTATATAGACTTTATATCGGTGAGACTGGCAGAAATTTGAACGTAAGACTGACTGAACACAAACGAGCGACGAGAAATGGTGATATCAACAATAATATCGCTGAGCACCATTTACTAAAAAACCACACAATCGACTGGGACTCTGCTTAATCCATTAGTTACTGTACCAACTACCACCAACGGATCGCTCTGGAAAGTTGGCTCACTAAATTAGAACAGACACCACTAAACCGTTGCCAACAGCTTCTCGCGCCTTACAAACGACTTAATGACGATATCAACAACAGACAAACAACAGACAAACCGACTAATTTGACTAACAATACACCTACGAACATTTGACTAACAAAAGACGGATCGAAACGCACCAAGCACGGTTTGCAGTCTTCACAGCCAATAACATCACGGCTTAACTGACAGACAACCAATAACATCACGACTTCGTTAACCAATCACATTAACGACCAGAGTACTTATACCATCTCCTTACGTTACCCAAATTACTTCACTCTGATGATGACTTCCGCTCAGGTTGTCGAGACGTCAGTCAATGTCACCAAAAACAGTCCTTCTCAGGACTACACTCACCCGGACGATCGTGCTTCACCTAGTTGTGAGAAAAATTTCTCTTGGTATGATACGATGGGGGAAGAGGAGTAACTGTAACAACGGTATATTATGTGTAAGAAAAATCACAAGAAGAAAAGTAGTGTAAAACCATTAGTTGTCAATTTCAATGTCCATTAGCTTCGTGGCGATCATTAGCCATCAATAGAGAGGTTAAACTTTTATGATGCTTCTGGCCAATGGCAGAGATGACCACGTGACCATTTTCCCTGCCGTTGTTGCAATGCCGATCTTTGCCGTTTTCAACGAGAGGTTTATACAATACAATGCAATACAATGCAATGCAATGCAATCCAATACAATTTTTATTGCGCCCTATCCAAAAGCTCTAGGGCGCTTTATAATTTAAGTTAAGTAGTTAAAACTGGATAACAATTAGACAACTACTCATTAAAATAACGCTTGAAATGATAAGTTCGCTGATTACGCTTAAAAGAAAAAAAGGTCTTCCCTACATTTTATATTTATGCTGTCCGGAAAATCATTCCATAATCCTGGTGCAACAGAAAAAGCGCGATCGCCGTAAGATTTTAGCTTAGAGCGTGGAAGGACTAGGTTTCACGTTAATGAAAAATTCGAGTAAGAATTGAATTTTGTATTATAAATCGTGTGCCTCAAAGGAAAGCTACTTTACTTCACTTTTTTAAAGTAAAACAATTGTCTTCTATTGAATTTAGGGAGACATTATCGGGAAAAATGCAAAAGAGTGCTATCAGCTTCATTGGACTGTTTTTCGTTTTTGACGTGCGTGTCTAAGTTTGAACAAAGTCAAACAATTTTGTGTTGCTGTTACTTTCTTTTAGAACGTTTTGCGATAAATTATAAGGTTCCATTTCGATGGCCAAAAGTGGAACACGATATTGCACTTTTTAAGGAAATTATAACGTGGCGCCTCACGAAAGCGGACGACTGGGAGGACTGGGAGGGTGGTCGGGGGGGGGGGGGGGGTACTCCCAGAAAAATTGGGAGGGGATGTGGGACCCGCTTCCTGAAATCCTTACCCTATTTCCGACCAAAATCTGCGATTTTCCCTACCCTATTTCAAACCTGACCAAAAATTCGATATCTTATTTCAAAACTATTTCACGTACACAGTTGGCGTAAACATAATTAAAAGACAAAAAAAAAAAAAAGAAGGGCTTTTGTGGATGGTCTTATCGGCTAAATATGAAGAAGTAGCTTCTTCTTAAAAACATACCGAATTCAAGACAAGAGTGCACAAACCATACCCTATTTCAGACCCAATGGTCAAGTTGATACCCTTTGTCAGACCAAAACGGCTAAAAATCATACTTTTTGGGGCCGCACATACCTGTATAGCCCATATAAGGGATACCCTTCCCCCCCCCCCCCTGGGGTTTCTATCCAGCTACAGAAATTAATCCAGTCCAGCTAAAAACGGCGAGGATGCCGTGAGCGAAGCGAGCTTTTGCTTTAAAAATATAACTACGCGAGGCTTAAGTGCAAGCGGTGAAAACGGCAGACGGGAGACGGCAAACGTTAACCAACCGTTTGCCGTTTACTGTAAATGTCATGCTTAACCTCTCTATTGCCTCAATCTGTGCATACAGATAAAGGACAAGGAGCCAGTCACCCTTGCTTTGAGCTTGAATTAGGCCAAGGTGTGATTCGGAAACCGCTCTTAAAAGAACCCAATGATTGAACTGAATGATTTCAGTTGTAATTGTTTTTCCAGTTCCGGGAACGCATTTGGCTATGAGTTGAACTGGCAGCCTCGCTGAAATTTTAGGCAGCGGGTTGTGGGGCACGTTTATACAACCCAAGGCGTTTGTTAGGCGTTTCATAGCCGTCTGTGAAGCCTTCCAAGAGAGGTATCCTTGTAGCAACGTGGAATCCATTTTATGCACCGACGTTCCAACCTCTTTCTCAGGGGCTCTCTTCTTTCCACCTCACTCTACAGGCCTTCCAAGGGGTAGAAGCGACAAGCGACATGTCTCCATATACAGGCGACAATGTTCTCCCAAAACACCGTCAACCGACAGAAATTGACAGAAAAATGAAATGAAATCAACTAGTTGCTGTCTTTTTTTTTAGTGTGCTCAAATGTCGTCAATTTGTTTGTATCCTTGTAAGCCCTATGAATAGTTTGACTGATGGTCCACAGCACAATTAGTAATTTAATGTTCTGTTTACTAGCCTGCGTAGCAAGTGTTTCCGTGGGGTTTCCGAGCAAAGAAAGACCGAGCAACGAGATTTTCGATGCTTTGGTGGCGCGAAAAATGGGACAGGAGCAAAATAAATGAACCAAAACATCCAAAAATTCCTTTGCTCGGTATCGGTCTTTCTTTGCCAGAAACCCCACAGAAACGCTTGCTACGCAGGCTATCTGTTTACTTTCACCTGCTTCTCTTGTTATTCCTTAAATACTCGGGTTCTAACAACTGCGCAATCACGCCTTTTTTCCGTACGTTTTTGTAGTTCAATTATTGACCCTTTACTTGCTTGACAAAAAGAAAAAACAATGAAAACTACAAGTACAAGAAGTCGCAATGTCTTCATTTGGGTAAACGTGTAAGCGTAGCTGTCTCAGTGTTTCATGATTTTCCTCTGTGGACTCACTTGCCGACTCACTTGCTAATTGCTGTTTACTCTCACTGTGCAACATGTTTCTTTGTGTGGCTTCTGATTTTGTTTTTGCCCCTGAAAAGCTGAATTGCGAAAGATCATGACGTCTAGCAAAATGACCATTGCGTGACTTAATACTGATGCCACTTACGTGAGGTTTTTGAAATGATCAGAAATAATTATTTTCATTTGGAGGGGAATTTAATATGTAGAAGTGTATTTTTAATATTTTTGCAAGATAATGTAAATAACTATAATTCAAGATAGTTTAGTTGCTTAACTAAACAGATACGATCACGATTGCCGAAGAGATTTCGGCATAAATGGTTTTGGAATTCTGTAAAGGGCATTTTAGGAGAAATTGCTTTGAAACACACAGAAAAGGAAATTCTTTTGATCTGTCAAGGCTCTTATGGGCTAGCTGCTGATAAAAGAAGAGAGGTTAAAGTACGTATGAACTCGTTTAAGTCGATTGCCCATGAAGCGACCAATTAATGTTTACCCGAGATAGCCTATCTACTAGCGACAAAATACTCACGGAAACAGATATATGAAGTCAGTATCTTATTCAAGGGATTTAAAATGTCGTTATTGAACGCTGTGGATTACTGACGACCACAGAGATTAATCACAATGCAAACATTTTAAAATTTTTCGGTTACGGGTTTCGAAAATGTGCTAATTGTTGACTTCCGGTTGACACGTTAATGTTGTGATAACCGCCATTTTAAGAGGCTTCCTACTCGGCGCTGGTAAAAATCCCTAAACTAATGTTTACACCCGATTTTAGACGGGCATTTATACTCTTTAGAACATCAATTTCAAGTTATTCGATGTTCTACCGGGTACAAAAATTGTACCAAAAAAAAAAAACAACAACAACAACAAAACACGCTAAATTACAAATTCTTCGAACGGAATTTTAGTTAATTTCGTCGGCTTACCATGACCTGTTAAGTTTTTTCACGGGACCGAAATTGAACTCAAGTTACTTGCAAAGACTTGAACAGCAATGTTTAAGGCCCAAAAAAGTGATTTGTGATGCGAATGCGAAAGGGCGAATATTATGGGAAGGTATTTTTCACGTATTGTTCGAATGCCTTTTAGGACATTTAGGCACGTAACGGTTTTAATTTTTTGGAGGTTTAAAAGAATATTACTACAAAAAAAAAAAATTCCACCCTGTTTCTTAAACTACAGACTGTAGGGAATCTTCAGACAAAATATGAAGAATTTTGATTTTTCGAGATGTGCCACATATTTTCATTTTCGCTCGGTCCTAGTGGACATTCTCTCTTAACAATTATTCCATGAGCCCGCGTTGCCGGATACGAGATGGTAAATAGCCAACGAGGAGCATAGCGCCGAGTTGGCTATTACCAATCTTGTATCCAACAAGGGCGATTGGAATAATTGTTTTATTAAATTTTCAACCTTCGGTTTTGCTAAATTTTATTTAAGTTTAAGAAACGACCGGAAAGTGATGTGACTTCCGGGCGTCAAAACGACATGATTACATGATACGGGCACCACCGTCCGAACAGTTGAAAAAAAAAAAATCAAAAGCGAAACAAATTACAGCTGAACAGAAATTACAGCAATCCAAGCTTCACGCACTGTATGGGTAAAAACCTTACTACAGTGGTCTCAAGTGTCAAAGTTCAAACTCATCGGGAAGTGTAATAATTGTGGACATTTACACTGCAATTGTAAAAATACTGGGGAAAGCTTCTTTGATCGCCATGTGAAACGGAGGTTGTACTGGTTGAAAAATTATTTTCGACAAGAACTGCTTTCCCGGGCTCTTGATATGGAAATTCGACTCCAGCTGTGGCTTTGTCTTTGTCGATGCAAAGAAGGAACAGGTACTTGTCGTCTTTGTAAGTGCTAAGAACTGACTTTTATTCAATTAGCAGCTGTCCTCTGAAAACGTTGACACTTAAAATCAGACTACATCTATTTACGAAAACAAAACAAAAAGCAAAATTTTTATCTTCATTTTACAATTAATATTTACAGGAAAGGCCAACGTAACGAGCTCACTCGAGAGGGGAAAGGTGGATGAGTTCTACAATCGTTTAACTCAGAGGCATGAAGGAAGAGCTACAGTCAAGGAGAAAAGCGAGACTATAAATTCTGGAGTCGCAGCTCTTCGCGATAATTTTATTCTTCTTGTTTACTGGAGACGTTATTACTCTCTTGGTTTTGGTGCTAAACCGTCCAATACACACAATAGCAAATATGTTCGTGGCATCGCTGGCTTTTTTGGTCTTCTCTTTGCATGTTTTCACTACGTGTACTTTAGCATTTCCCGCATTGGTGACATAGAGAGTGGTCTTTTACCGACGCCACCTGTCATTACCAAGGATACATAGCTGTTAGTATGGCTGTTGCGTCGATCCACACTCTGGCCTTGATTGCGCTGAACAGATTTTTTCGAACAGTCAAAATAGTTAAAGTGTACCTAGCCCCCATAATATTTTTTTCGCTTAAATAAATCATTTCAAATGTTCGTAACTCATTGCGCTTTTTTGCGCCTTTTTAAAGCAAATAGTAACTTTTTATGGGCGGACGGGAAAATATTTGGCTCGAGGTCATGACGTACGTACGCCATGACACAGAAACACAGAAAATTGATCTAATATGTTATTTGTATTTGTTTTCTGGTTGTAAAATCAATTTACATGGTTAGACGAAAGAAAATTCTCAAAATTCGTATCCCTAGGGTTGTACGTGTTCCTAACAGGGTCGTAAGGCTTTTTCCGGCCTTGCTCGAGCTAAGGCGTACGGCCCTCATACGGGCATTTTCTCAATAGTTTCACAATGAAAGTGCGCGCGGGGCCGTATGGATCATATAATAATTTAACCATCATCTGTCCAACGACCTAGCTAGTAAGGGCCATGGGTCTATTCCTAATTTGACGTCACAAACTGATTTACATGCATGTTTACAAAGATTTGCCATGCAAATCAGTATGTGACATCAAATCAGGAATAGACCCATGCCTCTAACTAGCTCGTTACTTATTTACTTATTTACTTACTAATTTAGTCAGATAAACAAAAAATGTGTCTTATCGTCTCTTTCACCGCCTGTCTAACTTCTCTGATCTTCCAGCAGTATAAAAAAGGGTTTATTGAGGAGTTAAGATAAACTAAAGTAACTGTGGCTTGCCGTGCGATAAAGATACCACTGCTCGGTTCTGCTCTACTTGTCGACAGTACCAGTGCAGTGTATGGTAAGTAACAAAGAACTAATGCCAGCTGTACCCACAGTACACTAAACACTACCTTTTTGAAACGAGCTACGTTAAATGGGATTGTTTGGCGGGGTTGTTCTGGAAGACTGTTTTGTACTTGATGATGACGCAGTCTGGAGAAAATCTTTGTGTACGAGGAAATCGAGGTTACTAAACACAAGGATACAGCTAAACACAAATACGATCGAAACAGAAGATAATTCCAAAAGGATAAAGCGGTGCCAACAATAGAAACAAAGCAAAATACAACTATAACGGCCAGTGTTCGCTTCACCGTTACAACCTGTCGGTATCTGAGTCCCAACAACAGGGCGAGAAGTCTGTCCACGCTTATGGCAGTCAATGTAAACAAGGACACTGAACACAGCACATAGCTTGTTGTTAATCTTATTTTCCTTGTGAGACGGCAGATATACCATTGTTCGTTCACCACAGTTATCCAATACATAACTGCTAGAGGATCCACAATGAAACCAACACAGAGATCAGTAACCGCTAGGCTACGAAACAGAACTTTGGACGGCGGATGAAGTGAAGACTCCTTGTGAAGGGCAGCTAGGATCAGAGTATTCCCGAGAACTGCAGTAATGGACAGAACAATGTTCAAAGCTGAAATGGATATCAGATGGTTTTGTAAACCTCCCGTTAATTCTTCTGAACAAAACAAGTTTGCATACGTTTTATGGCTTTCATCGCCGCTTGCACCTTTTAGAGCCATTTTGCTGCAAAATGAGAATGATCCTCTTGACATCGAGTATTTTCCCCTTTTTATAAAGAAGAATGAATATTCATGGTTTCTGCGTGACAGGTCGAACATCAACGTAGCCTTTAACCAATTAAGAAAATTCATAAACGCTCCGGTAAAATGACCTTTTCGAGTGTTTAATTGCAGTTCAAGAATCAAAAATTATATATTTCCATAGAAATAGAACGACATATGAAGTTCTAAAGTAAAGCTCCAATTTCACGGAAACATATGAACCCACAACTGACCTGCTCCCAGCGTCAGTGGCTTCATAGCACAGTTGGTTAGAGCATCGCACCGGTAGTCGCAAGGTCACGGGTTCAAACCCCGTTGAAGTCCTGAAATTTTTTTCAGGCTTCTTTTCTCAATTGCATAAATTGCGTTCACAACTTGCGAGGATCATTCTTCATTTGATTTAATCTACCAAATATTGCACAATAACTATGTCGTCGTTGACGTCTGTCATCGATATCTTGAGACTGAAAAAGTGTAAAAGAAATTAAAAACAGGCCTTTTGACCTCGAGTGATTGATTGCAGTTGCAGTGGAAGTTCTAAAATAAAGCTTCGATTACTATTTGCAATCACAAGGGGACAAGATGGATTGAGGAAGTGCGCTTATTCATGGATATTCATAACACGTTCGCATTACCATTTTCCCTTGGTAAGGATCACCTCTTTAGGTCTATGCGTTAAGAGAAGATTAACGGTATGGTTGGTAGTTGCTAGACATATGCCATACAGCATGTCATACCGTTTCTCACCATTTTTACTAGGGGGCCTTATATTGGGCATTATGGCTTTATTTTCAATGCATATGGTTACAGTTAGATCTTTTTGTGCTTTGAATGTACCAAATATATTAATACTTGCATTATCTTTCATAGTCAAACAGACAGGTAAGGTATAAAGAAGTCTAGTTTGGCTGTTTTCAGCTTCTGTTGTCATTCAGCCGCTAAAACGTAAGCAGCTGCCAAGCAACATTTCTACGACGTTAAAAAATCTTTCTAACTTTTTGAACTAACTCCTCAAATGGGAATTGAGAATTTATGTCTGATATAAGTGGTGATTTTTTGGTTGCCATTAGATTTAAAACATATTTTTCAGAGACAAAAATGTAAGACAAATATAGACGGCTAAATTTGAACTATCCCTTTTTCACAACAGTCAGCACTTGAGCGGAAGTACGGAATTTAAAAATAAAAAAATGTACTTAAACATGGAATTTTTGTCAGTTTGTTTTATTTTGTTTTATTTTATTTTTCCAGTTGTAAGAGTAATGTTTGAGGATTACTTTATGGTTTAAAATGTTGTAGTCAGTGGCTAGCTGACAACTGGAAGTGGTAAAAACCAAGCCAGAATTCTCTTGTACACCTCCCTTAGATAAAGCACATTTTAAAAATGGTGAGATTAGATATAACATGCTTTATGAAAGTGGAAAATACTTGAGCAAGGACCACCGTTGCAAAATAGAAGAGCCGGATCCTGTAATAGATCTAACCAGCTATAAAATTGTAAACTGGAAAACGCTAAAAAACAAGCAAGGCTGGTTACACGGCGAGAAATATATATATTTAACCAATATTTCGGGAGGCACAGTCTTCCTTCATCAGGGTGTTACATATTATGACCCTTAGGTGAAAGGGCGTTACAATTTAAAAGAAGTTGGTGATATAATATGATACTATTATAAAGGTAAACAATACAACGGAAAATAAAAAACGTTACAGTTTGAAACTTTGAAAGATACGTAACATGAAAACAAAAGGAAAGGTATTAAAAAAAAAAAAGTCATTCCATTCAGTTTAGCTCTCAGACTTCGACGCACCTGCTCTTCTGACAAAACTTTCGCACTCCGTCTTAACGAACTTAAGTCTCATCTCAACAAACGTGGGTACAATCTTTCTTTCCTCAACAACGAAATACAACGCGTTTACAACATTTCACGTACCGAAGCACTTGCCCCCAAACAACGCAATTCCGATACTAACCAGCCTACATGTATACCCCTAGTCATAACATACAATCCAGCTATTCGCTCCGTATCATCTATTATTCACAAACACTTCAACATTTTATCTTCATCTCCCCGCTGCGCTAACGTTTTCAAGGCTGCCCCTCTTGTTGCTTTCCGACGTTCTAACAGTCTTAACGATCTATTGGTCAGTGCTAAACTACGTAAACCTGCTAACAATAATCAACCCCTTGGTGCCTTTCGCTGTGGCCACAACTGTTTAACATGCAACTACATAACTGATGGACTTACAACCTATACCTTTCATTCCACCGGCGAAACTAGATTTATCAAACATCACATTGACTGCAATTCTAAAAATGTCATATACATGGTACAATGCAATCACTGTCACAAATAATACATAGGCGAAACTAAACGAAGACTAAAGAACCGTTTCAACGAACATCGTAGAACAGTTGACAAACAAACCAACAGCTCTAAACCCACTGCAGTATCAGTACATTTTCGCTCTAACGGTCACAACGCTACTGACATGCAATTATTTCCCCTAGAAATCTCTAAATCTAATCGTGATGGTGTGCGAAAAGCCAGAGAAGCATATTTGATTGATAGAGGTCAAACTCTTGGACCTATAAGTATCAATGGAAAAGAAGAAATGTAATACCTTTCCTTTTGTTTTCATGTTACGTATCTTTCAAATTTTCAAAATGTAACGTTTTTTTATTTTCCGTTGTATTGTTTACCTTTATAATAGTATCATATTATATCAACAACTTCTTTTAAATTGTAACGTCCTTTCACCTTAGGGTCATAATATGTAACACCCTGATGAAGGAAGACTGTGCCTCCCGAAAATTGGTTAAATATATATATTTCTCGCCGTGTAACCAGCCTTGCTTGTTTTTTACCGTTTTCTAGTTTATGAAAGTGGCTTAATCTACCAACATCCAGCCATTACGAATATTGTGAGGCTCTACGAAAACACCTGAACAACCGAGTCTCAAAAAAGAAAACATGATAAGACGAACGGGCACTGAATATTCATACGTGTCCTTAATTCATATTCATTATAATTGATTAATATTCATTAATTCATATTCTTAATTCATATTCTTAATTCATATTCATATTCATATTCCTTAATTCATATTCATGTTGTCATATTCATACGTGTCCTTAATTTTCCTTAATCTTTTGCGCGTTTCAAACTTTAATTAAAGCTTAACTATAAAACACCGTCTGGCGTATTCGATTTTGCTCCTTAAAACCATCGGTGCTAATTATACAGACAATATATTTGCTATATTATATTGTATTTTTATGCTTGATAGAGAACCCATATCAAAAATTCGTGCTTCGTGTTTCATCAGGGGCTCCAAACACCTCGAAACAATAAAAGCACTCTGCTTTCGGCGTCGTGCTCTCATCTCTTTCTCGGTGTTTAGAACCCCTAATAAAACACTCGCAATCGTTTTTTCGTTTTACTTCTGCCTACAATTTATTTTGACAGCTAAACAGGAAGAAGTCTGACATTCTTTATGAAAATGTCTTAATCTAGCAACATCCAGCCATTATTAATATTGCCAGGCTCTATACGCGCAAATCTGGACAGCTGACCCTCAAAATGAAGCAAATATGGTAAGACGAACGTGCACTGAATATCTATACGTGTCCTTAATTTTCCTTGATCTTTTGCGCGTTTCAAACTTTAATTAAAGCTTTACTTTAAAACACCGTCTGGCATTTACTCTCGGCCAAAATGCATGGTTTTGGTTCTTGAACTACAATTAAGCACTCGAGATCGAAAGGGCCATTTTGAGGATCTTTAAATTCTGCTTTTCCTTAACATCTTGATGAAGTACGATAATGTAGTTGTATTGTACAGTAGTTGGAAGACTATCATGAATACTAATTAGTTCTTATAATTAAAGATGTAAAAAACGTAAGTTCACACCTTGTCGATATACTCGTATTGCAAAATTGGCCATAAAAAACCTCTGTCGATGGTAATGGAGAACTGAACATACGAAACCATTTTCTTGTAGTATGTTACCAGTTTTATGTGAATTTTAGTGTTTTACTTCTTTTTAAGGACCAGCAATAATTCCGTGGTCAGATGTGGGAAGTTAACTAGGGCATAAAATTAATGCAGCACGAAAGATCCTGCATCATAGGCCTTCTAGATCTCAAGTGTTTAATTGTAGTTTAAGAATCGACAGCATATATTGTGACAGAAAGTGAATACAAGATAGAGTTCTAAAGTAGGGATTTATTTATCGTTTGTAGTAGCAAGAGGCCAAGTAAGACTGAGAAAGCCTACTCGGTAGTTAATACGTCTGGCTTCTTTCTTGTGGATATTCATTGCGCGTTCGCCTTAATGCTGTTTGCCCTTTTTGAGGCCCACCTGGTCAGGTCTGTGCGGAGAGATGAACATTATATGTAATGGTTCGATGATGGTAGACGACAGACATTTTACTTACGACATTCAATACCTCACTTCAGCACTTTTTCAAAGTGTTTGGGGCTGGAGTTAATTTACTCTTTTGAAGGTGTCGGGATATATTGCTTTCACACTCATTAATAATTCATTACGTCAACAACCAATTACCGAATGTATACCACGTCACGTGGATGTGTTTGGATACCCAATGAAAAACTGTATATTATCCTCCAGTGAGAGTGGTATATACCACTAAATTTTGGAAATAGTGCTTCTAATTACCATTAGCTATACAGTGCTAGTTTACTTTTTCTTCTACAAAAAGTTTTACATCATGATTTGAAAACTTTGCGAACTAGTAATTAAGAGATAAGGCATCCATTTACGATATCATAAATTACAGGATTCACCTTGTACAAGTCATAGTCTCTGTATAGACCGCCAGAATGTGATCTTTCCACCTGCCATTGTCTAACAATGTTTAGAGGCAATCTGTTTTGTACTTTGTAGAAGCAGGAACCGCCTTATAAGCTGTAAAGTGGTCCTTAGTTAAAGTTTTAGGCGGGCGAAAAAGACTCCCTAAGTCCTTGATCTCCGCCATCATGTGCCAGCTACGTTGAATGACTGCTAATGTGAAACAAACAACTCACACAAAATGTATGCAGGGAACGAGTTTTGAAAAATGCGAAAGAATGTACTTGCTTTTGCTACTTAAAATAATCGGTGCGAATTATACAGACAATGTATTTGCTATATTACATTATATTTTTATGCTTGACATAACGAGCCAGAGATAACCGGAAGTTAAAAACTCTCCGAAGTCTGGTTGCTAAGGAGTGACGTTATAGGTCTGCATTAGAGCCGTCAACGTACTCCATTTTGTGGTTTCACTGCAGGAGCATCTTAGCACACCTTGAAAGAAGAATTGTTTTTGCGCTTCAGCGGCAGAATTTAATTTACCGGCACGCGGCACGCTTTCGCCTTATGGCATTTTATGGTTTTACTTGTACGATGAAACGCTAGTTTTGTCAAATATATGTTATGCTTTAGTGATTTGTTGAGATTTTCGAGGGGATAATCGGCATATCTCGGTATGTGATGGACAGAAATTACAGAGAGTGACGCCTTCTCAGGCTGAAATTCTGTTTTACCGGGTGATTTCATTGACGTGCAATGGACTTTGGTAAGTTGTAACTATATTTTAAGCCGAAGTAAATCGCCTTCAGACAATTTTAAAAGCGGAAATACGAACGTAAGAGGTAAGATCGACGTAACTTTCGATTTTGTTACATTGGTACGTTTGGTAGGAATCGCCCACGACATTTTCCCTGGGATTATATTCTAATGTAAATTTTCTGTAAGATTTGATTGAGTTGGAATTCCTTCCGTTTCGGACCATTGTTGAGCGGTAATCTTTCTGTTCAAGCGTATTTATGTATATGTAGCAAAGTTCATGTGTATTCCGGCGGCAAATTAATTATAATCTGGCGGCAAATTAAATATGAAGCCGCGAAATACGCGCGCACTCGTCATCGATCCACGATAATGAAAATCGGGCTGGTGAGGGGGCGCGGAAGTGGACGGCTCCTTATTTTGTCTTTATAACTGGATATGGGTACTTATATCTTTTACATAGCTGCTCTCTGTCAAAGCACAAATATTTTATCTGGCGACTATTTCTTCTACTTATGGTGGTGATTAAAATAGTGGCAGTTTGAAAATTGAAAATTATCGTCGGAGAATATATTATCGTCCAGAAACAACTTCTGAAAGCCTTTTCAAACTACCAAGGAGTTGAGGACTCTGTGTTTGTTTGTGCGTGGAAAATAGCAATAGTAAAATATTCAAGTGATTTAGCATATGTAACTTGCAGATAAAAATTTAGAGAATGTTCTATATCTTTTCTGGTCCATTCAGGTTGAGGTCCTGGCATCACTGTATGCCTGAGTGCTTCTGGGATATATAACATGAACAGTTTTTTGAAGTACAGACAAAAATCTAGGAAAATGTTCAATATCTTTGTGGTTCATCCAGGTTGAAGTCCTGGCATCACTGTATGCCTGAGCGCTTCTGAGATATTTAACACAACAGGTTTTTTTGGAAATGCAGATAAAAATTTAGGCAAATGTTCTATATCTTTTCTGGTTCATCCAGGTTGAGGTCCTGGCATCACTGTATGCCTGAGTGCTTCTGGGATATATAACATGAACAGTTTTTTGAAGTGCAGATAAAAATCTAGGAAAATGTTCCATATCTTTTCTGGTCCATTCAGGTTGAGGTCCTGGCATCACTGTAT
This sequence comes from Pachyseris speciosa, assembly GCA_016490735.1. Lineage (NCBI taxonomy): Eukaryota > Metazoa > Cnidaria > Anthozoa > Scleractinia > Pachyseridae > Pachyseris > Pachyseris speciosa. The sequence continues at coordinate 1,688,321 of JAEMWC010000005.1, forward strand.
GCCTGAGTGCTTCTGAGATATATAACATGAACAGTTTTTTGAAGTACAGACAAAAATCTAGGAAAATGTTCAATATCTTTTCTGGTTCATCCAGGTTGAAGTCCTGGTATCACTGTATGCCTGAGCGCTTCTGAGGTATTTAACATAACAGGTTTTTTTGGAAATGCAGATAAAAATTTAGGCAAATGATCTATATCTTTTCTGGTTCATCCAGGTTGAGGTCCTGGCATCACTGTATGCCTGAGTGCTTCTGGGATATATAACATGAACAGTTTTTTGAAGTGCAGATAAAAATCTAGGAAAATGTTCAATATCTTTTCTGGTTCATCCAGGTTGAGGTCCTGGCATCACTGTATGCCTGAGTGCTTCTGGGATATATAACATGAACAGTTTTATGAAGTGCAGATAAAAATCTAGGCAAATGTTGTAAGCAGGTTTAATGACCAAAACGTTTTACATTTGGTACATTTCTTTGCAGAACAATAACGCGTTCGGATGACTGTATTTTTCGAGAACGTTTTCCTTACTTTAATGCCCTTCAGAGTAATTTAGTCCTTCGACAGTTCGCCAGCATTTTCCAAGTTAAACAAATTTTAACAATCGGGAAAGAATTAGAAAAAGGAGAAGTTATATTTTGAAATGATGATTTCGATACAGTCGCCGTTGTCGCTTTTCCTGCCAAGGTCGGTTTCGGAAGTCTAATACTGAAACTTCCACTTCGACGTTTGCCGAGATTATTGAGGAATTATTCAACGAGAATTTTATCAGTTCCTAGGGAAACCGTACGGATAGCAAAAGTTCTGTTCATGAGCACGCAACGATATCACATATTGAAGCGAATAATTTTTGTTCAGTGATGTTAATTTACTTTCACGGTGTTCAAGAAGGGTAATAATTGCAGACTGATTTGTGTAAGTGTAAATGATATATGAAATGAATCATATATGAACTGCGGAAATGAAATCAAATGAAGAATGATCCTCGCAGTTGTGAACGCAATTAATGCAATTGCGAAAAGAAGCCTGAAAAAAATTCAGGACTTCAACGGGGTTTGAACCCGTGACCTCGCGATTTACCGGTGCGATGCTCTAACCAACTGAGCTATGAAGCCACTGACGTTGGGAGCAGGTCAATTGTGGGTTCATATGATCCCGTGAAAGAAATGAGTGTGAATGATATATGAAATGAATCATATATGAACTGCGGAAATGAAATCAAATGAAGAATGATCCTCGCAGTTGTGAACGCAATTAATGCAATTGCGAAAAGAAGCCTGAAAAAAATTCAGGACTTCAACGGGGTTTGAACCCGTGACCTCGCGATTTACCGGTGCGATGCTCTAACCAACTGAGCTATGAAGCCACTGACGTTGGGAGCAGGTCAATTGTGGGTTCATATGATCCCGTGAAAGAAATGAGTGTGAATGATATATGAAATGAATCATATATGAACTGCGGAAATGAAATCAAATGAAGAATGATCCTCGCAGTTGTGAACGCAATTAATGCAATTGCGAAAAGAAGCCTCAAACCCCGTTGAAGTCCTGATTTTTTTTTTTTCAGGCTTCTTTTCGCAATTGCATTAATTGCGTTCACAACTGCGAGGATCATTCTTCATTTGATTTCATTTCCGCAGTTCATATATGATTCATTTCATATATCATTCACACTCATTTCTTTCACGGGATCATATGAACCCACAATTGACCTGCTCCCAACGTCAGTGGCTTCATAGCTCAGTTGGTTAGAGCATCGCACCGGTAAATCGCGAGGTCACGGGTTCAAACCCCGTTGAAGTCCTGAATTTTTTTCAGGCTTCTTTTCGCAATTGCATTAATTGCGTTCACAACTGCGAGGATCATTCTTCATTTGATTTCATTTCCGCAGTTCATATATGATTCATTTCATATATCATTCACACTCATTTCTTTCACGGGATCATATGAACCCACAATTGACCTGCTCCCAACGTCAGTGGCTTCATAGCTCAGTTGGTTAGAGCATCGCACCGGTAAATCGCGAGGTCACGGGTTCAAACCCCGTTGAAGTCCTGAATTTTTTTCAGGCTTCTTTTCGCAATTGCATTAATTGCGTTCACAACTGCGAAGATCATTCTTCATTTGATTTGTGTAAATTACTCACAAATATGTTCACTATTACCATGTATTGCAAGTATGTTTGATTTAGGAATACGAGCGAATTTTAATTAGCGTTGAAAAGAGATATATCTCCCTCCAAAAACAAAACACTGATTAGGGCCGTTTATACGAGAGAAAATAAGCCGCGGCTTACTCTGGCCACGGCTTACATAAGACGCGAACACTCCGTATAAATGGTACAAAATCTATGTTCACGGCTTTCTCAAGCTGCGGCTTATCCTGGCCTAGCTTGGTGTTTTTACTCGTATAAATGGTTCCTTTCGCGACTTATGTAAGCCGCGGCCAGAGTAAGCCGCGGCTTATTTTCTCTCGTATATTGTTTTTTCCCCGATATTTTCCGATATTGCATGCGAAAGAGAAACAAAGAAAACTCGAGCCTTTGGTTGTAATTTGGTCCTATTTTCTGTAACCGGTGAGCCTACCTCAAGAGTAATTCATCAAAACCAAAACAAACTATTGGGTTTCGTTTTCCCGTTCCCGCAGTCATGTTTCGTGTGCATCAGGTCTAAAGATAGAATTTAATTAAACTCTCGCCATAAATAAACGTTCACGTTTAAGGATTATGACAGATAAGCGTCAAAATTGACGCCCCATATCAAACAGAAACGAGTGCCAGAAGCGATTCGATTACATTGGAATGTTCACAGTAGTTGGATATCCGGCTGAGATTGGTGGCAAATTGCCCCCTATCTCAGCGGGATCCAGAGGTATTTTTGTGGTTGCTAAGAACCTCTGGCTCGTTATGAGAGAAGCCATATCAAACACTCGTGCTTCTTGTTTCATCAGGGGTTCCAAACACCTCGAAACGATAAAAGCACTCCGCTTTTGGCGTCGTGCTTTCATCTGTTTCTCGGTGTTTAGAACCCCTAATGAAACACTCGCAATCGTTTTTTATATATTACTTCTGCCTACAATTTATTTTGACAGTTAAACAGGAAGAAGTCTGACATGCTTTATGAAAATGTCTTAATCCAGCAACATCCAGCCATTATGAATATTATCAGGCTCTATACGCGCAAATCTGGACAGCTGACCCTCAAAATGAAGCAAACATGGTAAGACGAACGTGCACTGAATATCTATACGTGTCCTTAATTTTCCTTGATCTTTTGCGCGTTTGAAACTTTAATTAAAGCTTTACTTTAAAACACCGTCTGGCATTTACTCTCGGCCAAAATGCATGGTTTTGGTTCTTGAACTACAATTAAGCACTCGAGATCGAAAGGGCCATTTTGAGGATCTTTAAATTCTGCTTTTCCTTAACATCTTGATGAAGTACGATAATGTAGTTGTATTGTACAGTAGTTGGAAGACTATCATGAATACTAATTAGTTCTTATAATTAAAGATGTAAAAAACGTAAGTTCACACCTTGTCGATATACTCGTATTGCAAAATTGGCTATAAAAAACCTCTGTCGGTGGTAATGGAGAACTGAACATACGAAACCATTTTCTTGTAGTATGTTACCAGTTTTATGTGAATTTTAGTGTTTTACTTCTTTTTAAGGACCAGCAATAATTCCGTGGTCAGATGTGGGAAGTTAACTAGGGAATAAAATTAATGCAGCACGAAAGATCCTGCATCATAGGCCTTCTAGATCTCAAGTGTTTAATTGTAGTTTAAGAATCGACAGCATATATTGCGACAGAAAGTGAATGCAAGGTAGAGTTCTAAAGTAAGGATTTATTTATCGTTTGTAGTAGCAAGAGGCCAAATAAGACTGAGAAAGCCTACTCAGTAGTTAATACGTCTGGCTTCTTTCTTGTGGATATTCATTGCGCGTTCGCCTTAATGCTGTTTGCCCTTTTTGAGGCCCACCTGGTCAGGTCTGTGCGGAGAGATCAATATTATATGTAATGGTTCGATGATGGTAGACGACAGACATTTTTCTTACGACATTCATTACCTCACTTCAGCACTTTTACAAAGTGCTTGGGGTTAGAGTTAATTTTACCTTTGACGGTGTTGGGATGTATTGTTCTGCCTACAATTTATTTTCACCGTTAAACAGGAAGACGTCTGGCTTGGGTATTTCCAATTTTAGTTGTGAACAGTTAGCCGCTGAAATGGAAACAACTAATGGCTGCCTCTTTTTCCAGGATAATTATGATGTAATTTGATTAATTTTGGGAATTTGCCACTTGTAAAGAGGATTAAAAACTTAATTTCTAAATTTCTAAGGAAATGCTTCGATTCTCATGAGATTATCAAGCAAGTGGGAGAATATCGTTTAGGACCTGAACTTTAATTAACGAATGAAAATGTCAGAGAAGTAGTTAATTACGTTTCATACTGAAATGAATCATACAAAATACAGACAGAAATGCGAAATAAGTGATAAGATAGCAGCACCCTTAGGCATTTTCAGCCTAGAATCAAATCAAATCAAATCAAATCAATTTATTTAAGCTCGATAGCGTGAGGAGTGGTTGTCAAATCTCCGGAGCCGGGGCTTATGTATTAAACGTTCGAGCATTCCGGATCGAATTGGAATTCAGAAGTGTTGGTTCCTTAGGGGAGGAGAAAACCGGAGTACCCGGAGAAAAACCTCTCGGAGCAGAGAAGAGAACCAACAACAAACTCAACCGGAATATCTTAGCCTCCTAATTGAGGATGTGCAGATAAAAGCCTTAGAGATAATCTATCCTGGGTTTCCCTACTGTGACGCACTTGCGCTCTGTGGTCTTCGTACACTCTCGGATCGGCGCGCCGCAGCATGCACTAAGTTTATCCAGAGAGTTCGGGACACTGGTGTCCTTGCTAACTTGCTGCCACAGCGCACAACTGTGTCCTGTGGATACAATCTACGTTCAGGCACCATCAGAGAGGATCCTGCCATGGCCTCTACTAACCGTCTCGGCAAATTTATAACATATAGATATTCTTAGAAAAATGTTTCATGTTAATATATATATATGTTTAGTACTTTAACCACTCTTGTAATTTAGCTGTTAGCTACAAAAAGAGTAATTAAACTGATTATTATTATTATTATTATTATTATTATTATTATTATTATTATTTCCCCACATATGACGTCGAGTCCGGCAATCGAACCCGAGCCACATTGGTGGAAAGCGGGTGCTCTCACCACTGCACCATCCCTGCTTCCCCAAGAATCAAAAATCCCCCAGAATCCAAAGTGAGACCTAGAAAATCCCCCAGAATCGAAAATCGGACGTAGAATTTAGACGTTTATATATCAGATATCAAGGCACTCGTTAAACATTTATTTCTTTTGTCTTCATGAATTATTAATGTCATGTTTTGATAAAACGCGATTAATCAAGCCAAGCCAGAAGACGAGCTTGCTGTGCTGGTGGTAACTTTCGTCCTCATCTGTGTGTTGCGCGTTATATCACGAGAAGAACGACACAAATAACATATTATTGTAAATCACAGAAAAGAAGACTGCAGTTTCAAGGCCTTTGAGGTGACTAACAGCTTTTCGTTGTTATACCAGTAGGATTTTCTTAAAAGCCGCGTTTGGTTACTCATCCGCGAAAGAAGCCAAAACGAAACACGTATTCGACTTCAATTTGTACCGAGCATGCATTTTAGTTAACACCTTTACTGCACATTCAAGGATAACGATATATGTTAACAGTTTACTGAATTAAGAACCTTCTTTACCTAAACAGCTATGTAACTGGATTTTCAAAAACCCGTCTCCTGAATTGCGGCCATTTGACCGAAATAAGGCGAAAACGCGATGTTTTTCATTCTGAAAATCCCAACAATCGCGCACCACAGCATGAAAAGAAAAGGGAAAGAAAGAGAGGGAGGCGAAGGAAAGTAGGAGAAGAGAGAAGGAAAAAAAAACAATGATTGTACTCTTAGTGTTTAACATGGCTACTTTTTGAACTACAAAAACAATGGTCGAGCAACGAGGACTTTAGCTAAGGCAACTGGTCTAGCTCCAGTTCTGTTTTTGAACTTCAAAATGATATCGTGTGCAGAGAAAAGATTCTCACTAAAGATGGTGAGATGAGGTATTTGAAATACCCCAAAGCAGCTTTAACTTCACACACCATATTACTAAATATGTTCGACTCTCAGCGCAGAATTGAACAAGTGATTCGTAAAGATGTCATGAAAGCAGTCTATGATTCAGTTCATTATTACGATCTTTTGTGTTTTGATCTTTTGTTTTTTAAGTAGTTTTTTTCCCTCATGCCTAACGATATTGACAAGGGTCATAGCTGGAACGTAGATGATTTGACGTCTCTGGCAGGTTACCATTAATAAATATTGATTCGTTCTCATCATAGTTAAGAGAGGGAAATGGTTATGAAGCCCGGCAAACATCAAAGGAGTAAAACAAAGAGGCCAACATTGATGTTGGAAGGTCCATAACAGCTCACATCTCCTTTTGTTTTGCACTCATGTACTATGCATGAATCTTTGGAATGCATTACCTTCGACAATTCGCAACATTAAGACATGGGACACTTCCAAGACTGCTGTCAAAACTCATTTTTTTTATAATTTAGCTTTCAAATAGATTTTTATTCATGTCTTATCTTTAGATTAATAATTATCGTAGATTAATAACTAGGGAATTTGATTGTGTAGACGTTTGCAGTTTTTAATAGTTTCTTATGTTTTTAGTTATTTTAAGATAATTTCTGACTTTAACAATATTGTGAACCGCAACTGAATATATGCGCTATATAAATGTAAATTATTATTATAATTATTATGAACTCTTGTAACCACATATTGTTTTTTGTGCACTGTCAATCCCAGAAATAGCAAACAAAAACATATAACAAAGAACTTTAGGTTTAATAACCATTTCGATCTATTTACTTTGTTCTCATAAAGAAGCGGAAATTGAACTTCGTCGATGCATACCTTGTACATATATTGCAGCAAAATCGGTGAATCTGGATAATTCGCGTCTTTATTAGGTTTAAAATTTCATTTATGAATTATTTTTTTTACTTTCATACCTAACGATATTTTTAAGAGACAAGGCTAGAGAGTAGATGATTAGATTACCAGATTACCATAAATGTTCATTCGTTTTCATAAAGAAGCGGCAACTCATGCTAATGCACTTCTCATATTTATATTGCAGCAAAATGGTTATAAGGAAGTTCATTGGCGATGAAAACCCAAACATATACGACAACTCGCTTTGCTCGGCAGAATTAACGGGAGGTTTACAAAACCAGCTGAGATCCATTTCAGCCTTGAACACTTTTCTGTCCATTACTGCAGTCCTCGGGAACACTCTAATCCTAGCTGCCCTTCACAACGAGTCTTCGCTTCATCCTCCATCCAAGCTCTTGTTGCGCAGTCTGGCGGTAACTGATCTCTGTGTTGGTCTTATTGTAGAACCTCTCGCTGTTATTAATTGGATGTCTACAGTGAACGAACAATGGAATATTTGTCGTTTTCCAAGAGATATAGGATTCATAACAGGCTATATATTGTGCTCAGTGTCTTTGTTAACAATCACTGCCATTAGTGTGGACAGACTTCTCGCCCTGTTGTTGGGACTCAGATACAGACAAATCGTCACTCTGAAGCGAACCTATGCAGTTATAATTGTGTTTTGGGTGGTATCTATTGTCGGTACCATGTTATCCTTTTGGAAGAATCTAGTACTGTTATTGTATCTTTATACAGGTACATCATTGTGTTTCGTAACTTCCGCTTACTCATACACTAAAATTTTCTTCACACTCCATCATCGTCAACATCAAGTACAAACATTGAACAGTGTTCTACGACGACCGAACCAAGCAATCCCTCTCAACATAACTCGGTATAGAAAGGCATTGTACGGTGCACTGTGGGTACAGTTGGCATTAGTTATTTGTTATCTACCATATAATGTGACGATGGCTTTGACAAACAGTAGTACACCGACCAAAGCTATTTATCTCGCCAGGCAAGTTACGAGAACTTTCCTTTATCTCAACTCGTCATTAAACCCGATACTATACTGCTGGAAGATAAGAGAGGTCAGACATGCGGTGAAATAGACGATAAGACACATTTTTTGTTTATCGAGTTAGATGGAACTGGGTGATTTCTTTATAGCCAATGGAACTGCCTTAAAGGTTGTACATCACAAGTACGTAGATGTAAAGCAATGGCACAAACTGTCCAGTTATATCTTTAGACTTCATTAGAAGCTTTTATTTAGTATTGTAATTATTAAATATGTGACTAATCATCGCAGTTATGAACACTATTTAAGGCAATAATGCATTGCGTATCGATAAGAGTTTCGATATGAGGCATTCTCAGGCCGCCATTCTTATAATCCCTTATGAATGCTAGCCATTAAATTTTATCTTTTTCTTTCCAGGCAAATCTGTTGATAATAGAATAAAAATCTTTGATCAGATTTTTTGTTGAGCAGATGAGAGATGCGCGAAACATAAATTTCATGATTACAAATGTCTTTAAGACCTGGATTTCACAATACAATGTTAAATTTCACCATCTCCAAGCTTTCAGTGTTTCAGAAATGTTTTTTTGAAGTTTCGTTATAGTTGATCTCTGATTTTTCTTCCAATAATAAGTAAAATAAACGCCTACAATTTGAGTTCGCGGGGGTTGATTCTTTTAGTTACGAGCAGTTCCCAGTCATAGAGCTTCACATTTCGCTGTGTTGAGCTTAAGCCGGAACTTTTTACCAAATTTATCAAGTAATTATAACGTGGAAAGATTTTCAAAAGATGGAGAGTCATATAAGATGCTTGTTAAATCAGCGGCGAAATTTGCGATGTTTAAGTCTTTGTCCTTAACGGCAATGCCTTTTATTTCCTCATTGTAACTTAAAATATTATTCCTTCCTTTCGTTTCTTCTTTTCTTTTTAGTTTAATTTCTTTTTCCCTGGGCCGCCTAGATTAGCAATTGCTATTTTGCGGGCCAGTCTAATGCAAGACCTTTTTTTGAAGTTTGAAATAGAGTTGAAGTTGAAGTTGAAATAAAGTTGAAGTTGAAGTTCATCACTCCTTGATTTAACAAGCAACACTTCGAGTGCAATAATAAAAACGTATGCTGACAATGGGTCTTCTTGTCTAACACATCTGAGGACATCAAAAAGCTGCGTAGCAAAACCGTTATTTAGAACGCAGCTGATAGGTTACTATAGAGGACAGATACCCAATTGATAGATGCATTACCGAAGTTAAAGGAACGCAAGGCCCTGAATAAGATTGTCCAGCATAAAGAGTCAAAGGCTTTCTCGAAGTCGAAAGCAACCATAAGACCGGGCGTTTGTGGTGGTGGTAGTAGTAGTAGTAGTAAATTGCTTTATTTGCATGAACGCAAGATTTTACAATATTGCAAAAAGCAAAGTAATTAATAACAAAACAAGGGTAATAGCAATAATGCCCAAGGTTAAATCACTTTCATTTGTTAACAACAATGTATCACGTATATCCGTACATGAGGAAACAAACTTCATTGCTAGCTTATTTATATGATAACCGTTAGAGTTCATGAGTTGTTTTATGCTTTTTTTTTTTTGAGGTTGACTTCCTTATGTCAGGTATTATATCATTGATTTGCTTTAGGAAAGTCTTGCTGACTAGTCTGTGTAGCTGATTTAGAATGAAGATAAAACTCATTATCAAATGCTGCAAGTAGTGGAACTGTTGTCGACCGTCTCGACGAGTTCGATTAATTAAAAAATCCATCTTATATTTTGTCAACTCAGTCTATGCATTTAGTTAATTTACTCGTACCCTCATTGTATTTTACTTTCGATCCTGGCCTTACTGTTACTGTTAACTTAATTTTTACTCTGAGGGAGCCCAATGTCTATAAGCCTCGTGGTTTCCTTTTGGGCTTCCTCGCCACTTTTATTTGCTTTGTGTAACTGTTTTGTTTTATCGTTATTTTTATTTTGTGGTAACAATAAATAAACACACGTCTTAAAATATTTCGTTGTCGACGTACATAACGGTCGAAAAATCTTCAAAAAGTTTCATCGACTTTTTCGATATATAGATAGAACTTGATCCTATAACCGGTCTTGTGGTGTTGAGCGTTGTGAATACCACAGAGTTTATTGATTTCAAGGGTAGTTTGTTTTATTTACCACCCACTGCAGGACCTCGTCCGCTACAACCAGTTTCGCCTTAGGTTTTTTTTAACCAAGTGAGGCTTCTGAGGGCACACTGAGGTGGCTAGCCCATCACCACGCCTTTCCCCCAATCCTTAGATATGTGTTAGACAAGCCACAACACCGGGACATACATCCCTTGGCCTTTTCAAGCAATGTATGTGTTCGTTTGTGTCCCCCTGAGCTTTGCGTGTTGGAGGGAAGCAGACGAGGCCAACGGCTTAACGTCACTGCCTAATGACTCAATCATCTAAGATGAAGTAGCCTTTGGCGCACAGAGCCAGCATAATTTCCCCAGTTACTAAGATAACTATTCTACATTTATAGATAGTAATTAGTGTCGTGTTATCCATTAAATAATCCATCCTTATTTCCTTATCGTGATAAAAGTGAAGAAAAATTTAGGGTAAAAAAAATCAATAACATCGATAAAAGTAACGAAAGTTGATTGCAAAATTGAGAAATATTGAGAAACCGAACTCGTACATCAACTTCTCTTCATTTATGATACATTATGTTAGTTAATATTATCGAAATTTGTGAAATATCAATTTTTGATGCTACAGATGATGTAGCTAGCATACTTAGAGGACCAAACGTTTCGGAAAAATCCACCATTCATATTTCGTTTTGCTTGAATCAGTCGATGTGGAGTACAAACAATGAAACCTCCTTCCGCTCGTATTAAAGTGATTATATTGCATTTGGTTCCGACTCAGAAACCTCATTTAATTTCTGAAATAGTTTTTTTTTTTTCGTGTAAGCCCCACAAAGTTAATTTAGAACAGATACTTAATAACAGTAGGAGGTTAAAATTCGTAAGTCTGGATGCTGAGCCTATCATCGGGAGCTATCACTTAATTAATTTTCCAAAGATCTGATAATATACAAGGACGGTATTAATTCTTTGTTTGCTTGAGCTATTTTTTTACTTGCAAGATTAATGTATTTTGTTCCAGTAGAGACTTTTAGGGCGGTGTATGGTAATTCGTTTTCTTTTTATTCGGGGTTGCCTGATATGAAATCTTCAGCCACCTGATTAAACACTGCTGTGCTCTTATCAAATTGTACATGGCATATCTAATTGACTTTCGGTAAATCACTTCTGTCAACTGACATAAGAAAATTCGCATAACCTTTACATCCTGCAATAACCAAAACATAACCTATTTAATATATCCTACAAATTAGACAAATACATTGTACCTAACAGAGTTTTTTTTTTTGTGAAAATTAAAAGTTTTATTTTTGTCACTTTATCTATTTCGTAAGACGCCATTTTGCAACAAACGTCAGAGCTAAAGCTAAATTACTTTAACGCCATTAATAAGTCTTAGGTAAAAGAAACCCTTAACCTAAGCTGTTTGAAACATGCATGTCTGCAATGTTTAAACAAAGGAAATTAAGTTCTATAGAAATTATATATGTTTTTACTTCATGTTTTCACTTCATATTTTTTACTTCATGCAGCTCACTGCAAAAATAAATGAAGAAAATAAATATACTTTAAGCTCTTAGTCTCAGCTTTGGCATATTCTCAGCATGTTCTGAAAATTTTGGTTGATCACAGCCTCAACGTTCTTATCAAAAATTTTCTGATAAACAAAAGGTTGCAATTGTAATGTAGCTTCACACTAAGCAATAATATTAGAGTCTTTCAGTTCGTTGCAGGATTACACCCGGCCCCTTTTACCACTATCCACTTATACATAATACTCGAAAATTACGATGTCGATTAAAGTTTCCCGCCTAAAAAAGAACAACACTGTAGTGCACAGTCCAAACTAGCCGACCACTTTACCATAGCAGTTCTACATTATGTTGGTGAGCTCCATCCTCCAAAAATCGTTTCATTTTCGCGTGCACTAATGCAAGTCTCATGATAATCATCCGTCTCCTTCCTGTTGAGTTAGACTCCACAATCGTTCGCAATTAAAAGGCAGTGCAGTAAAGCATTTTCAGGAATCTAGTTAGATTATCTTTCTTTAGAGCACCAACTGGTACCTTGTGTGCAGCCGCGATGAGGGGGCGGCTGTACACAGAATGAGCACCAGCAACTATTTTGCAAAATTAATAAGTGACACTGTTAACTGATATTTCCAGAGTCCTGTAGCCAAAACAAGCTTTCTACAGATTTTAACCAGGATAGTTTCACTGTAATTTCACATTTTTGTTGCCTTCCATCGTTAAAGAGATCATCCGTTTTCCTGTGTTGCTGTTAACGTCATTCAAGGCTGTAGCCACCGAACTGGCTCCTTGATCTACCGTCAGCGGTTCTACAAAGGTTTCCCAGCGGCAGTATTTGCAGCTAAGAATTTTAAGGTACTCCTTTTGAAAGTTATTGTTTAGCATACCGTATATCACGGGGTTCAGAGCGCTGCTTATAGTGGCCAGAAAGCTGTAGGCCACGTAGGCTTCCCGCGGGAAGACCCAACTACCGCGTATAGTGTCAACAAGATCTATCACCAAAATGGGTGTCCAACACAAATTGAAAAACACCACTATGACGAACAATGTGCGAGCCACCTTAATTTCCTTCACGTTTATTGTGTTACTTCCATCCCCGGCAGCTTGAAAATTGCTGTTATGACTGCGAACAGTTTTGAAGATTCTCAGGTAACAGTAGAAAATTATGCAGGTTGGAAACCCGACATAAACTGTCACCAAAAAGGCTGTGAATGCGCCGCTATCGATTTGAAGATAGCAGAAGAACTTGGACAAATGAAACATCATTTTGTTTCCGCTGAAGACATAAGGCAACGGAGCACACACGGAGTAGAGCCATAACACAACAATCATGATCATGGATTTCTTTTGGGTGAAGTAACGTCGATACTTACTTGGTTTAACAATGCGAAAGAACCTGTTCACCGCCATCAAGGCCAAAGTGTGAACGGAAGCAACAGCTAGAGTCACCGCCATGAAGCCTTGGTACTGACATGTTGCGTCGTTAATAGGCCACTGAGATGTCGCTAATGCGGTAAGACAAATCGAACATGCGGAGAGGGCCCCCAAACAGAAATCCGAGATAGCCAGAGATGCCACGAACATGTTCGTGATAGGGTGCATACGTCTGTTGGACACTGTAACCAAAAGCGTTAAAAAGTTCCCTATGAACAACAGCGCTAAAATTAGGGCAAATGATCCTGTTTCCAAGATGACTTTCGTCTTGCTCCTTGATTTGAATTCCTTGAACATGTCTGATAGTTGCTTTTCAGTCGATTTCATATCGACGTCCTCTACGAATGCGAAAAAATCCCAAGCATATTCGAGTGAAGTCCACTTCCCTCAGTTGTTGAAATAATTGTAATTAAAATCCTTGTCAAATAAACATTGGCCAGGGTTGGCGTTTCAACTTATTGGCTAATGAGATTACCCAGTTACATGCAAGCAAGTTCCACTGTGAAATGACGGCTTTCTTATTAACAGCAAATACGAAGCAGAGTTTATTTAAACGACGTGAACACTACCATGAAACAGCTGAAAAATATCGTTAGTGTGAAATGCTGTTACAGAACTAAGAGGATTCCGAATAATTGTAATTGTGCTCAAGTGTCTTAAACGTGAAATTTTCAACAAGCTGTCTTTTTAAACTTATTTGGAGGCTTTGCATGAACTCACAGACCGCCCACATTTTGAACAAGCACGGACACGTGACCTTAAAAAATTTCCGTCGGAATTATTTCCCCAGCTGCAAGCGTCACATCTTTTTAACTTTGAGTTCGCGAACAAAACTAAATAAAGGATTTTCCTTAGAGGGGAAAACTGCGCTTTTCACGGTAATTTCAGTCACATTGACAGATGTCTACCAAACACAAACATTTTGAGATCCCTGTGTACTTTACATGAAGTTGGAATTCATTAAAATCCGTCAGTCTGTCATGTTCATTTTAAAGGACCCTCCACTCTTACAACAATTTCACGCTAAATTGTTGGAAATAATTACTAGCTTCCAAATTTTGTTTTGAAACGTGGATATATAGCATTTAAGTGAAGAAAAAAATCGCCATCATTATCGCCTATTTTCACTTTCAAATTTCCCGGGCGCGGCCATTTTGCATTTAATCATGTGTAATGGTTGCAGCTATTGTCAGGAAGCAAATGAAGCAGAAAATCCTTTGTGTTAAACAATAGGGCAACCATTACATGTCTATGGTGGCCGAGGACTGCCACTCAGTTTTGAGGACCATTTTTACTTTTTTTAAGCAATTAATTTTTTTCAGCACTCAAGCCACTGCAAAGCCGGCAAGCTATCGAGCCACTCTTTAGTATATCTACCTCGTTCTTAAAGCACTGAAGCGACTGTCGAGCCGGCGTGCCACCGACAAGCACTCAAAATTTGGCCCTGTGTTCTGTAGTCGCTCCGGTACTCGAAGCATTGAAGCGCGCAAAGCATCATGGTAGTGGCAGCGCTCGGGCATGTAAAACAATTTTTCAAGCGAAAGTAAATTTTCGCATGGTCCAGCGCTGCCACTAATTTTGTTTTGTATTATCTTTTCCAAGTGTATTCAATTTTAATTTATTTTAACTTCAAATTCTTTTAAAAATGTATTCAATTTTAATCTGAATCAAGTTTGATTTTGATTTGTACTTTGCTTTTTGTTTTACATTTAATTGCATTTGACTTGAATTTTTTTGCATTTTCTTTTATATTGCATTGCATTTGTATTTGATTTTAATTTATTTGCATTTTGTTTCACATTTATTTGCTTAATTGCTTAAAAAAAGTAAAAATGGTCCTCAAAACTTAGTGGCAGTCCTCGGCCATCATACATGTCATCAAATCCAAAATGGCCGCGCCTGGGAAATTTAAAAGCGTAAATAAAATAGGCGATGATGATATTCATTTTTTGCACACTTCAATGTCATATCCACGTTTCAAAACAACATTGGAAATTGCCTACAATTTAGCTTCAATTTCTTGTAAGAGTGGAGGTTTCCTTTAAAAGAAGGGCGAGGCAATTGTAACAAGCAACAGTCAATGTGTTGGCATTTGATCGACTAGTAGATTTATACTAAAACAATTAAATTATTCGCACTCGATATATTTATATGCGTGATAGCTTATTCGGGCTGCGCCGTCATTTGTGACGCGATAGAAATCAAGAGGGCTATACATAGAAAAAGAAGATATATTCGTCGTGCTGGCGAGTCGAAAAACAACGATACATCTATTGAGTTCTTGTTTACAAAATGATGATACGTACCGTCACAAATAAATTCAAAAAAATTGTTGAGCGTGTTAGCGTATACAGGTGAATCCGAAGTGAATTGAAAATTTGTCTTGTTTTTCGCATATTAAACGTTGAATGTCTGTTTAAAAAAAATATATTTATTCAGAGAAATTTGAGTTATGTTATTGGATTATGGCTGAGCCTCTGAAGAACAGTTTGACAATGCCAAACAAACACTGGCTCGCGAATTTAAATTAAATAATAATGATAATAATAATAATAACAACAACAACAATAATAATAATAATAATAATAATAATAATAATAGTAATAATAATAATAAAGAAGCTACACCCATATCACAAAGAATGATATATTGCCGGAAGAACAGAGAGGTTGTGTCAGAGATTCATATGGATGCAAAGATCAGCTCCTAATAAATAAAATGATCATAGAAGACTGCAAAAAGAAGAAAAAGAACTTGAGTATGACTTGGATAGACTACAGAAAAGCCTATGATAGTGTTCCTCACAGCTGGATACTGAAGACCCTACAGATGTACAGATTTAATGAAAAACTAATTAAGTTCATGAGAACCTCGATGAGCAACTGGAAAACTACGATGAAGCTATCTTACAATGATGGATTCATCACAACAGATCAGATCAAGATCAAAAGAGGGATCTTTCAAGGAGATTCATTCTCACCTCTGCTATTTTGTCTAGCCCTTGTGCCTTTAAAATCAGACCTGGCTGCATCCGGGTATGGTTACAAGATCTTAAACACAAGTGCTCCAATCAGCAATCTGTTTTATATGGATGATCTAAAATTGTATAGCAAGAATGAGCAAGAACAAGTTGGAGAACTGAAAATAGTGAAACAATTCAGTGATGATATTGGTATGGAATATGGACTTGAGAAATGTGCCAAAGCCATTTTCAAGAAAGGTAAACTGGCCTCAACTGGAAACATAGTAATAGATGATAACACAGAAATACAAGAGTTGGACGAGGAAGGAGTATACAAATACCTGGGTGTAGATGAAAGTGATGGTATCCAGCATAGCAAAATGAAAGAGAAGATAAGAAAAGAATATAATAGGAAAGTAAGATTAATCCTAAGAACTGAGCTCAACGGAAGAAACAAAATAGAAGCTATCAATAGTCTTGCAGTCCCAGTTGTGCAATATAGCTTTGGCATCATTGACTGGAAAACCTCAGAACTGATGAAGATTGACACAAAAACACGCAAACTATTGAACATGTACAAGATGTTACATCCTAAAGCAGATGTGGAAAGGCTGTACATCCCAAGAAAAGATGGAGGTAGGGGCCTGATTGATGTAGAAACAGCATTCAAAACAGCAACAATAGGGCTTGATCACTACCTGAAGCACAAAGAAGGGCAATATCCAAAGCAGGTGCTTGAACATGACAGATCTAAAGCCAAAAATTCAATATCCAAGAATGCTACTTAATTCAAAAGGGAAGTAACAATGCCAGAGATTGAGAACAGAGAAGATAAATCTGCTTCTGAAAATGCTAAAGCCCTGAAACACGTGTTTAAGTCCAAGATGAAGTCAATGAAAGAAGAAAAGTGGAAAAACAAAGTATTGCATGGCCAGTATCCAAAGATCCTAGAGAAGCCTCATGTAGACACAGTCACCACCAACAAATGGTTGTCAAGTAACTTGAAAGGAAAAACAGAGGGACTACTTGTAGCAGCTCAAGACCAGGCAATAAACACCAGAAACTAGCAGAAAGTAATATGTGGCCAGCAAGTGGAGAGCAAATGCAGAATGTGTTCGCAACATGAAGAGACAGTGAACTATATTGTATCTGGATGTGAGGTATTAGCCAAACCAGAGTACATCTCCAGGCACAATAATGCTGCAGCATATCTCCATTGGAGCATCTGTAAAGATCATGATATAGAGACTACAGACAAATGGTACGAACACGAGCCAGAGACCGTGATGCACAATAAAGATAACAACATCACCATCATGTGGGACATGCCAGTCAATACTGATAGAACTATAACAGCGAACAGACCAGACATCATCGTTAAAGATTCAGTGAATTCAAACTGCAAACTGATTAATATGACTGTTCCATCAGACAGAAACATCGCACTGAAGGAAACTGAAAAAAAAAAAGCAAGTACAAAGACCTAGAACTAGAAATACAGAGAATATGGCATATGAAAACTGTAGTGATCCCTGTGGTTGTTGGTGCGCTTGGTACAGTGAAGAAGGGTATGGTAGGAAACATCAAGAAAGTATCAGAGAGAGCTACTATGAAAGAGATTCAAAAGATCTGCATGCTGGGATCTGCGCGAATCCTCAGAAAGGTGCTAAGTGTATCACGGAATGATTGACTTGAGTGACTGACGCTCTAGGTGCATGGTTTGCGCCCAGCTGATGCACAAAAAGAACACCAGCAAAGACTGTGATAACAGAGACCATAATAATAATAATAATAATAATAATAATAAAAAGCAGAAACCGTCGCTAAGAGAATTTCGCTGTGTTTGTATATTTACAAGAATTCTCGCCTTTTTTCACTGTAAACATGTTCTCTGCACCACAAGACTATGACTATTAGGGTATTTTCAATTCGCAAAAAGATTAGTCTTCACGATTTGATTAATCAGAAAATCCTCATGTTGACATCTCATGAATTTGAGAGCAACACCAGCTGTGTGGACCGTTGAACAAGTCAGTTTTAAAGATTGTGATTGGTTGCGATATTTTCAAATCAGAGTACCATAAAAACTGTGCCAAGCTAAATTAAGAGTTAGAATTGACATGACAGACATGTGGAAATTAGTTTGCAGACAGGTATAATATGTGAATTCAAAGTCGATAGTTATGATCTCAGTTGCGAACAAGAAGAATGGATTCGGCAGAGAAGCAACTGGCGGAGATGCTAAGAGAGCTTGAAACGAGAACAAAAGCTAGAATTCCCCTGGAAGCAGGGTTGTTTGCTCTTATTTTAGCATTGTGTTTTGTCGGAAATACAATAACTCTCCTCATAATGGCATTAAATCGTCAGATGAGAATCTCGCCAGCAAACATGTTCGTTGCATCGCTAGCTTTTCGGACTTCTTGTTGTCGTCACTTTCCAGCTTTTCTGGTTTTGCTGTATTGTCAACATCTCAGTGGCCTTATAGCAACACATTTTGTTAGTATCAAGGTTACATGGCCATAACTTTGGCAGTTGCCTCGATGCAAATTTTAGCATTGATGGCAGTGAACAGATATTATCGAATCGTCAACCCAAAAAACTATAGACGATACTTCAGCAGAAGGAGGACCACAATCGTAATATTTGTTTCTTGGTTTTACTCGTTTTGTGCCCGACTGCCTTATGTCATCAGTGGAAATGAAATGATTTTTCATCCTTCAAAGTTCTTTTGCTATCTACAGATAGACAGTGGTGCATTCACAACGCTTTTACCAGTAGTCTACATTGGTTTTCCAACCCTCATCATCTTCTACTGCTACCTAAGAATCTTCAAAACTGTGCGTAGCCACAACAACAATTTTCAAACCTTCTACGCCGGCAACAGTGCGGTAAACGTGGAAGAAATTAAGGTGACTCGAACACTATTTGTAATAGTGGTGTTTTTTAATTTATGCCGGACGCCAGTTTTTGTCATTGATATCGCGGACACGATTTGCTGGAGTTGGATCTTCCCGCGGGAAGCTTACGTTGCATACAGCTTTCTGGCGACTATAAGCAGCGCCTTAAATCCATTGATTTACGGCGTGTTAAACAAGAACTTTCGAAAGGAGTACTTGAAGATTCTTCGTTGTAGATACTGGCGCTCACAAACAACTGTAAAGCCGTTGACTGTAGAAAACAGAGCAAGCGTATTAAAGGTCAAATGAACCAAAATTTCGAAACCTTTTCTTCGTGTCATTTCAAAGTGAACAAACACTAAAAAGGACTACTTGAATACAAAATCACGTAGAAATTGTCCTATCTGAGCTTTTAAGAGAGCAAAACAACTGAGAGTACGGAAATATCCGAAGAACAAACGAAAACGTTTCTGAAATGGCCGCGCGCTTGACATGGAAGGAATGGAAACAAGCACGTGTTATTGTGACGTCACTATTGGCGAGTAGATGAGGAGCTCGATCAATGCTGTAAGTATTCTTTGCGATCTGTCGTAAAGTTCTTCGTTTTAACCTTTCGTTCTCTCTTCGAAAAAGGTCGAGGAAGTCGAACATGTGGTTTTTAACGTAGAGCCGTACTAGTATGAACCAATTAATGGCAACGGAATCGTATGCTGGAACCTACGATGACTCGTCCGAGTGCAAAGAATACGATGTAAACAAGTGGATTGGTGAGCGTTTGTTTACTCAATATACTGTAAAAGGTCGCCTTAGAATGGCCAATAAATACGTTGGAATAGCCTTTGAAGCATTTGTTTTGTTGCTTGTGGTGTTTAATTGTATTTTTGATGTATACTGTGAAACCATACTTCCATGCAATGCTGTTGTTTTGATCCGCGTTTCTCCTTTATGAATATTCACCATACTATGAAAAGGTCGCCGGAGAATTACAACTTCATGCTGTTCGCTTTCATTTCACGCATTTTATCTGCTCCCTGTATTTTTTTGCCGGTACATTTTCATTGTTTATTGTTATGCAATACCATAATTTCCATGCAGCTGTTTTTGTGAGTCCGATTTCATTCCGATGACACTGCGTGAACAATCCCAAAGGCTAGATAACATTTACAGTCATTGTAACAGGGGTATCTGTGTAATTGACGAAATGCCAGTAATTAAGTCTTATATGCTTTTTTAATGAAATGTTTACTTTTGTTTACAATCTTGACTTAAGCTTAAAATGCGGGTGGGTTTGTGGAAACTGTGTGCCCATGCAAACTGGGCAGGAAAGTGTCTGCTTTCGTGAAATCTCAGCAATGAAGTCATCTGATAAGATACCACATTCCATGTCCTGTATTACCGAGAATGAGAATTTTACTGCTGTGTGCACAAATGCAGCTGTTATTTAGATAACTTATAACTAGTATCTAGAGAATGAAGGCCCGATTGATAATGAGCCACTAAATGGGTATGTCAGCCCATCACCAACATAAGTATGTGTGTCTGGAAAAAGTTTCTGATTTTAGGTAATGCATGAATTATGTGGGATTGTTGTAAGGAGGTCACCTACAGTTGGTTTATGTCAGTATCAAAATGGCAAGGGAAAGAACATAGTCTTAATGTGGTCTAGAAATGGGCAAGCTTGTGAATGGGTGGGCTGCACACTGAGGCTAGACATCTGATCTCATTCATGGCCATTACCAATCTC
Organism: Pachyseris speciosa; assembly: GCA_016490735.1. Classification (NCBI taxonomy): domain Eukaryota; kingdom Metazoa; phylum Cnidaria; class Anthozoa; order Scleractinia; family Pachyseridae; genus Pachyseris; species Pachyseris speciosa. The sequence goes on from JAEMWC010000005.1 coordinate 1,709,079, forward strand.
CCTAAAAGTTTTCCATTTGGTATATATTACTTTATTATACCTTTATGTATCATTTCACTACTTGCAATAACTTGCATGATATACATTTAAAATAAACTCCAACTAGATGTGGTTACTTGTACCATTTGTACAGATACATACATTTATCATACCATCAAAACTGCTGCCAAAACAAATCAAGTATTCCTTTAGGATAAAAACACTTAGATGATAAATTATTATGTCCTTTGATTGTAAAATGAAATATTATATACCTCCAGAGGGTATATAACTCATGCCACTAAGAATTTTATGCACCAAATGAGGATGAAGTTTCTGAAAATTTTGTCACCCAAGGTTTCAGTATATTTTTCCTCTTTTCTGTCAGTACATACAGATATGTTGCCAAAAGGCAATGTACCTATTGGATACATGAGAAGCTGTCATCTTGTTTGGTAAAAACAAATAGAGAGAGGTTTCCACATGAAAATACCGTAGTTTTTCGGTTATAACGCGCACTCTGCTATAAAACGCACCCCCAACTCAGCAACATTTGGTAAAAAGACGCACCATAAACTGAAAGTAACTTTAGAAGGAAATACATGTGGAGCGAGAACGAGGTTGTAGTAAACAAGAACAAAAATCCACGCATAAATATACAGCCAAAACAGTAGAGGGAACACATTATATCAAGTTTATTTACTTGTGACCTACGAAATAACCAAATGTTTGTAAACAAAGCAAGAACGTTGCATCCTGATTCGATTCAAGCGAAATTGTCACATGCGCGAGCGAATAAAACTAAAGCTGATTCACTTGATTATTCAATAGCGTAAATTGTCAAACACTAGCGACGGGAACGCTCGAGGTAACTGACCCAAATGTCAGTGCACAAAAATGGATGGATGGACGAAAGTTCGTTTAATTTCTTTAGAAAAAAAAAACAGTTTATATTTCTCGCAATGGAAGTGTTTGCGATGTTAGCACTATAACTTAAGTATCACATTACAGAGCACTTGCTTTTAAGCACGCCCGATATGCAAAAACGGCTTTGTTTTGAAAATACTCGCGATGTTCTTTTATCTCACATTACCAGTTTTGAACAAGTTGAATTGAAGTTCTGCTTGCCGATATATCGTAAACTAAGGCGACAAAATTAATTTTCAATTTGGAGCAATTGCCTAGCTTTCGGCTTATAAATCTGAGACAACTTGTTCCTGTGAGGTAAAACTCCCATCTAGGTTAGCATAGGAAGAGGACACACAGTTACTCCGCTTTCTAGGATATTATTATCCAACCACGAAGATCATCCTCTTCGAATGTAAACAAGCGCTTACTTTGCCGAAAGGATGCGAAGTGAAAGGCTCTGGCCATATATATATATATATATATATATATTTACGGCTACTGTGCATACGTAAATTCGATTTGTACGCCACTGATAAGGCTGTCAATGGTGTTTGCACGGACGTCTCAACTCTTCACATCCCAGCAAACTTAATACAACATCGAATTACGAGAGAGAGCAAAATTATCACTCTGCATCCAGCTATTTCAAACAAGATGGAAAATGTCTACTTCTAACTTTCTGCGTTTTGCAAACGCTGAACGAATAGATTAGGAATTGCCGCTTGAAGTCGTCCCGTTATTTGGCGGGCTAGAATTGTTGTCAGTGTTGCTTCTTTTCTGGCCAATTTTTGTTTCGGATTCCACGTTTTTATTCTTGAAAAAAAGTTGGCACGGCATCATCTTTCAAGTCAGTCCTCGTGGCTTTAAAGCTGGAACGAACGAACTCCTTGCCACGAGATTTTTTTTGAAGCTGTTTGGTGTGAAATGTAAAATGGCCTGCACAAGCGATTTCCTCTTCAGTCTTATGAGCCATTCCTTCCGTAATTTTGGGTCATGAGGAAACTTGAAAATACTTACTTTACTCTTGGAATTGTTGCTGCAGTGTATTGCAGCACAAAACACAATGCTTTCCGCTAAGAAAACGACACTAATTTCAAGACTTACTTGTAGTTTTTAATGTTCCCGCAATTTTTCAACTCGCCAACAGTGACGTCACGACTGTTAATTCCGACAAATTCCCGACAATTGACCCGACCGCTCTACGAATACGAAAGCCGAAATGAAGCCCTTTTCAGCCTCCAATATCTCTGGGATACAATACCCGATCACTCTGAAACTCCAGAATATGTTTATTTCTTACTTAAGCTACAAAATTCAATAAAAATTGACTCCAGAAATAAAATTTGAAATTTCGGTTCATTTGACCTTTAATAGCGACTCGGAATGGTATTACAAACCATTGTGGGGGAAAAAAACAGTGATTTGTAACAAAAATACGAAAGATTATCCTAGAGGGAAAATTTCTTGCCGAGTATTGCATCAACTTTAATTTATGAGGTGAAAGCGAGAATCGGTAGTGAACTGTAAGAACTCCAGCCTTCCAAGATCGATGGCTTTTCCCCAAGAGGGTTTAGCATATAGCTTCTGAAACCAAGAACAATAACAAAAAACCTACGAAGTAACAAATCTCTTATTAAAGGGTTAGGCCAATTTTTAAGTGCATTTAAGCAAAAAATACTCTTTGTAGCTCATTTTACTTTTTCGAACTGTGGACTCCACAAACTGGAAGAAGTCACTAAACATAGTATTTCTACAAATGCTTGTGAAATTCAGAGCAAATGACGGAGAGTTAGAGGGGGTGGGATACCTGCAAAAGCTCTTAAGAGCTTAGTGCTATAGCAAAGGGAAGTGTAGAAGCAAGAACACTGTATATTTTGACCCTAGCGCTAAATATATCCCTAAATCTAACCCCAACCCTAACCCTAACCCTAACCCTAACCCTAAACCCTAACCCTAGCCTTAACCTTAACCCTAGCCCTAACCCTAACCCCAAAACCTTAGCCCTAGCCTTAACCTAACCCCAATTCTACCCCTAACCTTAACCTAACCCTAACCACCAATATAGCCTTACTGACCAAGCCTCGGATCTTTAATCCTAAAGCCAAAACAATACCTTTTGCCCTAAAATCCACATTGTAAACCTAACTTTAAGCTAGACTTGGCCATGGCGTTCAGTTTTTGGTGTAAAAAGGACTGGTCACGTGACCTAGTTTTTTTCCCCTTAAAGACGTGTTGATTTGAATATTTAGGCCACATGAAGCTTTCAGGAATCGCTAAAATTCGCGTATTGAAAATTCTTTATTTGGTGCACTTTTTCAATCGACATTTTCTTTGCCCGGTAAACAATTAAATTACTAGAAGTTAAAATTTTTGGAAGAGGAAATGTTGTTGTAAAAGCAAGCATGAAATTCAATTTCGGGCTTTCAATCGGGGCCGAGAACTGACTCAAAACAAATCAAAACTGATAACACCCCTCCTACCATGGAAACAGCTGAAATAAACATGTCTCATACCTTCTCGAAAAATTGCTCTGATCTGATTTGCATCGCATTAAAACCCTGTTTTAAGCATAGAAATCTCTCATTAAAGGATTAGGCCAATTTTTAAGTCCATTTAAAGACATTGATTTGAATATTTAGGCCACGGGAAGTTTTCAGGAATCGCTAAAATTCGCGTACTGAAAATTCTTTATTTGGTGCACTTTTTCAACCACCCGGTAAACAATTAAATTACTTGAAGTTTAAAATTTTTGGAAGAGGAAATGTTGCTGTAAAAGCAAGTATGAAATTCAATTTCGGGCTTTCAATCGGCGCCGAGAACTGACTCTTTGAAAATCCGGAAAATCACATCAATCAACTGTCAACAACTGAAACTGAACAATAAACGTATGCCTTCAACATTACATTTGAATACTTGAAAATGAACCTTTTCTCTTCGGTATATGAAGGTAAACTACAACAAAACGCTCACGTCAACTGCTCACCTTGAAGAAATACTATCTTCATATATCAGGTTCCTTCTAGCTGTGTTAGCGTGGTAATCGCCTGTACATATAAAGCGGTCGATAGAAATCTTGACTCGCCCGACAACATTTTTAGAACCCCTTTTATATTGTGTTGCATATTTTCGTTACACGTTCACCTCCCTTGAAGAGTACATCGAATTGATCACATCTTATAACCGTAAACCGCAGCTCAAACGAAGTACCCTACGAATCGCTAGTTCCCTACGTCGTCGTTGGAAACTGCTATGTAATTATGAATAAATTTATCTGTCACGCAACAACATTCCCAGAGGGGGGCGAATAGGGGTTAGCAAATCAAATGAATCCGCACAGTTCTCTTGTACTATTCGAGGAACATTCAGATGTTTTTGTAAACGTTCTTTAGTAACATAACTGACGTTAAATAAATACCTGTCATAAAATTAGCCTACTGTTTATCCGCACTTGGCGCCCAAATCGAGTAGTTGTTCCTAACAAGAAAATGGACCCTCTATCGAGAAACAGCAGTTTCTGTCTCCTCCTCGTCAGAGCTGGTGACTTATCATCACTATCATCAGTATCTCTGTAACTATCGGGCATGTCCTTTAGACTTTCCTCCTCACTTGCCATCCTTGCAGCGACTCCGAACACAATGAACCAGTCTCTCTCTAAGATATGAAGGTGCCTCCGGTAGATTATCTCTGGCATAGTTCCATGACGTGCCACGGTTATCTCTGTCGATTTGTTCTCTACCTGACTGCAGCTCCATGTGCAAGGCAATAGTTACATATTTCCTCAACTTCCTTCTCCGGCCGACAGCTTAACGTTTGGAAGCGAAGGAATAGATGGGAGAGAAGAAAGCGGAATTTCGGCTCTGGCTCTGAATACCTCGATTTTTTTTTTCGCTTTTAAAGTAGAAAAAAGTATACTGAGAAGGACAGTCGCTTCGTAGTATCCTTAATTCCGTATTAAAATCTGTATAAGTATTGAAGAAATCCGAGATCCACTGAGCCTCCGAAATCCAACAATCCGTAAAATGTATCCTCAAAATCTGATATCCGAGCAGTATTTTTAGCCAAATACGTTGATCGGCGGACCTACTCACCCTACCAACTATAGTTTGGGTGACCAGGTGGTTGAAATTTCATGATTCTACTTAATCTCCAATTTTACTGTAATAAACAACCTTTAAAAAAAGGAGCCATTTCGCGGGTCGCTATTAAACAGCACTTATATGAAATATTTATTGGCAAAGAGACGGGGCCGTAAATGACCGGTAAGTAACGCCCGGGGCGTCTATTAAGTATGATCAAGAGAAAATTTTCTTTGACCAAAAGAGCTAAGAAAACAACTTAACAATGCCGCACTAAGACACAACTAAAACTAACTCGACTACAACGTACTAAAGACAAAAGAGGACACAAAACAGACGCCAACTGGGTAAGGCATATCTCTTCCCGTCCCTTAGACAAGACTGAAACTCAGGTACTCTCTTACGGACTTAAACACTTACGACAGTGACGCCTCAACGTATACCGACCGAAGACATTGTATGTAGTGTTGAGGCGGCTCTGTCTCGTCAACGAGAACTATCAGAACCGACCAAGGATAACATCAGGAGCAGCATAGCTTCTACTATAAAATCAGCCTCTCTCACAGACAATAACTTGACTAGAGACGAATGACAAGCACTTAAACGACTGAAAAACAACGACATTGTTATACTTTCCGCTGACAAAGGACGTGTTACTGTTGTTATGAACAAGAAAGACTATCACAACAAAATGGACGAACTTGTGAACGACAAACAGACTTACGAACCACTTAAACGAGACCCTACGCCAGCACTTCAACGAAAACTAAACGGCAAACTACTTTCACTAAGAAAACTGACGTTATTGGCATTCGACGCTACAACAGACTGAGGTGCCACGTGCCACAACCACCGAAACTTTACGGACTGCTCAAACTACACAAACCTAACATACCTATGCCACCCATAGTCTCGTTCTGTGGTTCGCCGACTTACCAACTCTCTAAATACCTGACTACAATACTGAAACCGCTGACTGACGAGTCACGACACAAACTACAATCGACTGAAAACTTTATTGACGCCATCAAGACAGCACAAGTACCTGATGACTACAAACTAATGTCTTTTGATGTGAAATCACTGTTCACCAGTATTCCACTCCAACTGGCTTTAGACCGCACCGAGACCGCCATCAAGAACTCCACGTTACAACTGCCACTACCAACAGACGACTTAATGGACTTACTTAACCTTTGCCTTACGTCTACCTACTTCAGTACAACAGTAAACACTACAAACAGTTGCACGGGACAGCTATGGGCTCACCAGTTTCCGTTTTTGTAGCAGAGATCTTCATGCAAAACATCGAGGAACAAGCCCTTGTGACTTACGAACGAACGCTACCGCTCTGGCTACGTTACGTCGACGACATTTTCACAGCTGTACACAAAGACGAAATCGACGATTTTCACGAACACCTCAACAAACAGAACGCCCACATACAGTTTACCAAGGAGATCGAGAAAAATGGTAAGATACCTTTTCTAGACTGCCTTGTTAGCCGTGACAACAACAGACTACAGACGACAGTTTACAGAAAACCTACACATACTGACAGACTACTTGACGAATCATCTTACAACCCTACTTCACACAAAGCAACGACAATACGGACCTTAACGAGACGAGCGCAACTAGTTTGCGACTCACGCGACAGTTTAGCAGACGAACGCAAATACTTAGACAACGTTTTCAGTAAGAACAACTACAACCGCGACTTTTTTAGACGCAACACTTACAGGACAGAACTAAACGCTACAAACGCTAACCCGACACCAGTCACTACAGCAACTATACCCTACATCAAAGGAACTTCTGAAACCATTGCACGGATACTACAACCTTACAATATCCGTGTCGCTCACAGACCCATCACAACTTTACGACAACTATTGACGAACGTTAAGGACAAAGACGAACCTAAGGACAGACAGGGAGCAGTTTACAAGATCGAATGCTGCGACTGTCAGGCTACTTATATCGGTGAGACTGGCAGAAATTTGAACGTAAGACTGACTGAACACAAACGAGCGACGAGAAATGGTGATATCAACAATAATATTGAGGAGCACGATTTACTGACAAACCACACAATCGACTGGGACTCTGCTAAATGCATTAGTTACTGTACTAACTATCACCAACGGATCGCACTGGAAAGTTGGTTCACTAACTTAGAACAGACACCACTAATCCGTTGCCAACAGCTTCCCGCGCCTTACAAACGACTTATTGACGATATCAACAACAGACAAACAATAGACAAACCGACTAATTTGACTAACAATACACCTACGAACATTTGACTAACAAAAGAGGATTGAAACGCACCAATCACGGTTTACAGTCTTCACAGCCAATAACATCACGGCTTAACCGACAGACAACCAATAACATCACGATTTCGTTGACCGATCACATCAACGATCAGAGTACTTATACCATCTCCTGACGTTACCCAAATCACTTGACTCTGATGATGAATTCCGCTCAGGTTGTCGAAACGTCAGTGAATGTCCCCAAAAACAGTCCTTCTCAGGACTACACTCACCCGGACGATCGTGCTTCACCTAATTATGAGAAAAATTTCTCTTGGTATGATACGATGGGGGAAGAGGAGTAACTGTAACAACGGTATATTATGTGTAAGAAAATTCACGGAAGAAAAGGGGTGTAAAACCATTAGTTTTCAATTTCAATGTGCATTAGTTTCGTTGCGGTCATTAGCCATCAATAGAGAGGTTAAACCTTTATAATGTTTCTGGCCAATGGCAGAGATGACCACGTGACCATTTTCCCGCCGTTGTTGCAATGCCGATCTTTGCCGTTTTCAACGTGAAGACGAGAGGTTTATACAATACAATACAATGCAATGCAATGCAATGCAATGCAATGCAATACAATACAATACAATTTTTATTGCGCCCTATCCAAAAGCTCTAGGGCGCTTTACAATTTAAGTTAAAAAGTTAAAACTGGATAACAATTAGACAACTACTCATTAAAATAACGCTTAAAATGATGTTTCAGATTACGCTTAAAAGAAAAAAGGTCTTCCTACATTTTATATTTATGCTGTCCCGAATATCATTCCGTAATCCTGGTGCAACAGAAAAAGCGCGATCGCCGTAAGATTTTAGCTTGAGCGTGGAAGGACTAGGTTTCACGTTAATGAAAAACTCGAGTAAGAATTGTATTTTTTATTATGTATTATAAATCGTGTGCCTCCAACGAAAGCTACTTTACTTCACTTTTTTAAGTAAAACAATTGTCTTGTATTGAATTTAGGGAGAAATTATCGGGAAAAATGCAAAAAAGTGCTGTCAGCTTTATTGGACTGTTTTTCGTTTTTGACGTGCGTGGCTAAGTTTGAACAAAGTCAAACAGTTTTGTGTTCCTGTTACTTTCTTTTAGAATTTTTTGCGATAAATTATAAGTATCCATTTCGATGGCCAATAGTGGAACACGATATTGCACTTTTTAAGGAAACTATAACGTGGCGCCTCACGAAAGCGGACGACTGGGAGGACATTGCACAGTTTCTATCGGGAGGGGGGGGAGGGGTACTCCCAGAAAAATTGGGTGGGGGTGTGCGACCCGCTTCCTGAAACCCTTACCCTATTTCCGACCTAAATCTGCGATTTTCCCTACCCTATTTCAAACCTGACCAAAAATTTGATACCTTATTTCAGACTTTTGTCACGTACACAGTTGGCGTAAACATGATTAAAAGACAAAAAAGAAGGGCTTTTGTGGATGGTCTTATCAGCTAAATATGAAGAAGTAGCTCCTTCTAAAAAGCATACCGAATTCAAGACAAGAGTGCACAAACCATAACTTATTTGAGACCCAAATGGTCATATTGATACCCTTTTTCAGACCAAAACGGCTAAAAAATCATACTTTTTGGGGCCGCACATACCTATATAGCCCATATAAGGGAAACCTCCCCCCCCCAACCAAGGTTTCTATCCAGCTACAGAGATTAATCCAGCTAAAACGGCGAGGATGCCGTGAGCGATGTGAGCTTTTACCTTAAAAATATAAGTACGCGAGGCTTAATTGCAAGAAGTGAAAACGGCAGACGGGAGACGGCAAACGTTAACCAACCGTTTGCCGTTTACTGTAAATGTCATGCTTAACCTCTCTATTGCCTTAATCTGTGCATACAGATAAAGGACAAGGAGCCAGTCACCCTTGCTTTGAGCTTGAATTAGGCCAAGGTGTGATTCGGAAACCGCTTTTAAAAGAACCCAATGATTGAACTGAATGATTTCACTTGTAATTGCTTTTCCAGTTCCGGGAACGCATTTGGCTATGAGTTGAACTGGCAGCCTCGCTGAAATTTTAGGCAGCGGGTTGTGGGGCACGTTTATACGACCCAAGGCGTTTGTTAGGTGTTTCATAGCCGTCTGAGAAACCTTCCAAGCGAGGTATCCTTGTAGCAATGTGGAATCCATTTTATGTACCGACGTTCCAACCTCTTTCTCAGGGGCTCTCTTCCTCCCATCTCACTCTACAGGCCTCCCAAGGGGTAGAAACGACAAGCGACATGGCTCCATAAACAGGCGACAATGTTCTTCCAAAACACCGATAACCGACAGAAATTGGCAGAAAAATGAAATGAAATCAACTAGTTGCTGTCGTTTTTTAAGTGTGCTCAAATGTCGACAATTTGTTTGTATCCTTGTAAGCCCTATGAATAGTTTGACTGATGGTCCACAACACAATTAGTAATTTAATGTTCTGTTTACTCGCCTGCGTAGCAAACGTTTCCGTGGGGTTTCCGAGCAAAGAAAGACTTCTCGATGGTTTGATGGGGCGAAAAATGGGACACGAGCAAAATAAATGAACCACAATATCGAAAAATTCCTTCTTTCTTTGCCAGAAACCCCGCGGAAACGCTTGCTACGCAGGCTATCTGTTTACTTTCTCAGCTGCTTCTCGTGTAATGCACATGTCATCGGCTTCCCCGTGGGGTCGACCCCCGGGCTAACCAGAGGGATTGTAAAATCAGTCAAGCAAACGTGAGAAATTTTCCTGGGGGTCAGGGAATCTCTCAAGACAAAGTCCCCTGGGTTAGGTGTCTCTCAGCTGAAATTTCCCGTGACATTCTTTTCAAACTTGTGAATTCCCCCACCCCTAATCTTTCACTTAATTTCACTTGTAATTGCTTTTCCAGTTCCGGGAACACATTTGGCTATGAGTTGAACTGGCTGAAATTTTAGGCAGCGGGTTGTGGGGCACGCTTATACGACCCAAGGCGTTTGTTAGGTGTTTCATAGCCGTCTGAGAAGCCTTCCAAGAGAGGTATCCTTGTAGCAATGTGGAATCCATTTTATGTACCGACGTTCCAACCTCTTTCTCAGGGGCTCTCTTCCTCCCACCTCACTCTACAGGCCTTCCAAGACAAACTCCCCTGGGTTAGGTGTCTCTCAGCTGAAATTTCCCGTGACATTCTTTTCAAACTTGTGAATTCCCCACCCCCTAATCTTTTATCGTAGAACAATGTCAAGATTTTCCCCTACCCTCGGGCAAAGAATCCCGTCCATCTCCTTGTATTCCACCACATATCTCCTTGGTAGGCCCGGGGGTCGACCCCACGGGCAAGCCGATGACGTGCATAATTCCTTAAATACTCAGGCTCTAACAACTGCGTAATCACGCCTTTTTACCGTACGCTTTTGTAGTTCAATTATTGACCCTTTACTTGCTTGAAAAAAAAAAACCAACAACAACAACAAAACAAAACTAAACTAAACAAAAAAACAAACCAAAAAAAAAAAAACAAACAATGAAAAATACAAGTACAAGAGGTCGCAATGTCTTCATTTGGGAAAACGTGTAAGTGTAGCTGTCGCAGTGTTTCATGATTTTTCTCTGTGGACTCTCTTGCCGACTCACTTGCTAATTGCTGTTTACTCCCACTGTGCAACATGTTTCTTTGTGTGGCTTCTTTTGCCCCTGAAACGCTGAATTGCGAAAGATCATGACGTCTGGCAAAATCGACGACGTTACCATTGCGTGACTTAATACTGATGCCACTTACGTGAGGTTTTGAAATGATCAGAAATAATTATTTTCATTTGGAGGAGGAATTTAATATGTAGAAGTGTATTTTTAATATTTTGCAAGATAATGTAAATAACTACAATTCAAGATAGTTTAGTTGCTTAACTACAAAGATACGATCATGATTGCAGAAGAGATTTCGGCAAAAATGGTGTTGGAATTCTGTACAGGGCATTTTAGGAGAAATTGCTTTGAAACACACAGAAAAGGAAATTCTTTTGATCTGTCAAGGCTCTTATGGGCTAGCTGCTGATAGAGAAGAGAGGTTAAAGTACGTATGAACTCATTCAAGTCGATTGCCCATGAAGCGACAATTAATGTTTACCCGAGATAGCCTATCTACTAGCGACAAAATACTCACGGAAACAGGAAATCAATATCTTATTCAAGGGATTTAAAATGTCGTTATTCAACGCTGTGGATTACTGACGACCACAGAGAGTATAGACAATGCAAACATTTTAAAATCTTTCGGTTACGGTTTTCGAAACTGTGCTAATTGTTGACTTCCGGTTGACACGTTAATGTTGTGATAACCGCCGTTTTAAGAGGCTTCCTACTCGGCGCTGGTAAAAAGCCCGAAACTAATTTTTACACCAGATTTTAGACCGGAATTTATACTCTTTAGAACATCAATTTCAAGTTATTTGATGTTTTACCGGGTACAAAAATTGTACCTCAAAAAAAAAAAAAAAAAAAACACGCTAAATTACAAATTCTTCGAAAGTGAATTTTAGTTAATTTCATCGGCTTACCATGACCTCTAAATTTTTTTTCACGGGAAGTGAATTTTAGTTAATTTCTCGGCTTACCATGACCTCTAAATCTTTTTCACGGGACCGAAATTGAAGTCAAGTTACTTGCAAAGATTGAACAGCAATGTTTAAGGCCCAAAAAGGTGAATTGGTCTCAAGTGTTCAAAGTTCAAACTCATCGGGAAGTGTAATAATTGTGGACATTTACACTGCAATTGTAAAAATACTGGGGAAAGCCTCTTTGGTCGTCATGTGAAACGGAGGTTGTACTGGTTGAAAAATTATTTTCGACAAGAACTGCTTTCCCGGGCTCTTGATGTGAAAATTCGACTCCAGTTGTGGCTTTGTCTTTGTCGATGCAAAGAAGGAACAGGTACTTGTCGTCTTTGTAAGTGCTAACAACGGACTTTTATTCAATTAGCAACTGTCCTCTGAAAACGTTGACACTAAAAATCAGACTACATCTATTTACGAAAACAAAACAAAAAACAAAATTTTTATCTTCATTTTACAATTAATATTTACAGGAAAGGCCTACGTAACGAGCTCACTCGAGAGGGGAAAGGTGGATGAGTTCAACAATCGTTTAACTCAGAGGCATGAAGGAAGAGCTACAGTCAAGGAGAAAAGCGAGACTATAAATTCTGGAGTCGCAGCTCTTCGCAATAATTTTATTGTTCTTGTTTACTGGAGACGTTATTACTCTCTTGGTTTTAGTGCTAAACCGTCTAATACACACAATAGCAAATATGTTCGTGGCATCGCTGGCTTTTTTGGTCTTCTCTTTGCATGTTTTCACTACGTGTACTTTCGCATTTCTCGCATTGGTGACATAGAGAGTGGTCTTTTACCGACGCCACCTGTCATTACCAAGGATACATAGCTGTTAGTATGGCTGTTGTGTCGATCCACACTCCGGCCTTGATGGCGGTGAACAGATTTTTTCGAACAGTCAAAATAGTTAAAGTGTACCTAGCCCCCATAATATTTTTTTTCGCTGAAATAAATCATTGCACCTGTTCGTAACTCATTGCGCTTCTTTGGGCCTTTTTAAAGCAAATATTGACTTCTTATAGGCAGACGGGAAAACATTTGGCTCGAGGTCATGACGTACGTGCGCCATGACCGAGAGCCAAATATTTTCCCGTCCGGCCCGACCTGACTCAGTCAGTAAGTGTTTTATAATATGGCCACTTTCGACGGCTTCATGAGCACGAAGAAGAAGTTTTTTCACAAAACAATTGACAACTTTGCACAGAAAATTGATCTAATATGTTGTTTGTATTTGTTTTCTGGCTGTAAAATCAATTTACATGGTTAGACGAGACGAAATTCTCAAAATTCGTATCCCTAGGGCTGTACGTGTTCCTAACAGGGTCGTAAGGCTTTTTCCGGCGTTGCACGCGCTAAGGCGTACGGCCCTCATACGGGGATTTTCTCAATAGTTTCACAATGAAAGTGCGCGCGGGGCCGTATGGATCATATAATAATTTAACCATCATCTGTCCAACGACCTAGCTAGTAAGGGCCATGGATCTATTCCTAATTTGACGTCACAAACTAATTTACATGCATGTTTACAAAGACTTGCCATGCAAATCAGTATGTGACGTCAAATCAGGAATAGACCCATGCCACTAACTAGCTTGGTACTTACTTAATTATTTAGCCAGATAAACAAAAAATGTGTCTTATCGTTTCTTTCACCGCCTGTTTGACTTCTCTGATCTTCCAGCAGTATATAATAGGGTTTATTGAGGAGTTAAGGTAAACTAAAGTAACTGTGGCTTGCCGTGCGATAAAGATACCACTGCTCGGTTCTGCTCTACTTGTCGACAGTACCAGTGCAGTGTATGGTAAGTAACAAAGAACTAATGCCAGCTGTACCCACAGTACACTAAACACTACCTTTTTGAAACGAGCTACGTTAAATGGGATTGTTTGGCGGGGTTGTCCTGGAAGACTGTTTTGTACTCGATGATGACGCAGTGTGGAGAAAATCTTTGTGTACGAGTAAATCGAGGTTACTAAACACAAGGATACAGCTAAACACAAATACGATCGAAACAGAAGATAATTCCAAAAGGATAAAGCGGTGCCAACAATAGAAACAAAGCAAAATACAACTATAACGGCCAGTGTTCGCTTCACCGTTACAACTTGTCTGTATCTGAATCCCAACAACAGGGCGAGAAGTCTGTCCACGCTTATGGCCGTCAATGTCAACAAAGACACTGAACACAGCACATAGCTTGTTGTTAATCTTATTTTCCTTGTGAGACGGCAGATATTCCATTGTTCGTTCACCACAGTTATCCAATACATAACTGCTAGAGGATCCACAATGAAACCAACACAGAGATCAATAACCGCTAGGCTACGAAACAAGACTTTGGACGGCGGATGAAGTGAAGACTCCTTGTGAAGGGCAGCTAGGATCAGAGTATTCCCGAGAACTGCAGTAACGGACAGAACAATGTTCAAAGCTGAAATGGATATTAGATGGTTTTGTAAACCTCCCGTTAATTCTTCTGAACAAAGCAAGTTTGCATACGTTTTATGGCTTTCATCGCCGCTTGCACCTTTTAGAGCCATTTTGCTGCAAAATAAGAATGATCTTCTTGACATCGAGTATTTTCCCCTTTTTATAAAGAAGAATGAATATTCATGGCGTCTGCCTGACCGGTCAAACATCAACGTAGCTCGTAGACTTTAACCACTTGAGAAAATTCATAAACGCTCCGGCAAAATGACCTTTTCGAGTGTTTAATTGCAGTTCAAGAATCAAAAATTATATATTTCCATAGAAATAGAACGACATATGAAGTTGTAAAGTAAAGCTCCAATTAATTTTTGCAACCAAAAGAGGCCACATTTGCAATCACAAGGGGACAAGATGGATTGACGAAGTGCACTTATTCATGGATATTCATAACACGTTCGCATTACCATTTTCCCTTGGTAAGGATCACGTCTTTAGGTCTGTGCGTTAAGAGAAGGTTAACGATATGGTTGGTAGTTGCTAGACATATGCCATACAGCATGTCATACCGTTTCTCACCATTTTTACTAGGGGGCCTTATATTGGGCATTATGGCTTTATTTTCAATGCATATGGCTACAGTTAGATCTTTTTGTGCTTTGAATGTACCAAATATATTAATACCTGCATTATCTTTCATAGTCAAACAGACAGGTAAGGTATAAAGAAGTCTAGTTTGGCTGTTTTCAGCTTCTGTTGTCATTCAGCCACTAAAACGTAAGCAGTTGCCAAGCAACATTTCTGCGACGTTAAAAAGTCTCTAACTTTTGGAACTAACTCCTCAAATGGGAATTGAAAATTTATGTCTGATATGAGTGGTGATTTTTTGGTTGCCATTAGATTTAAAACATATTTTTCAGAGACAGAAATGTAAGACAAATATAGACGGCTAAATTTGGCATGCATTCTTAACACTTATAAAATGAGTGAAGAACTATCCCTTTTTCACAACAGTCAGCACTTGAGCGGAAGTACGGAATTAAAAAATTAAAAAATGCACTTAAACACGGAATTTTTGTCAGTTTCTTTTATTTTATTTTATTTTTTCAGTTGTAAGAGTAATGTTTGCGGATTACTTCATGGTTTAAAATGTTGTAGTCAGTGGCTAGCTGACAACTGGAAGTGGTAAAAACCAAGCCAGAATTCTCTTGTACACCTCCCTTAGATAAAGCATATTTTAAAAATGGTGAGATTAGATATAACGTGCTTTATGAAAGTGGAAAATACTTGAGCAAGGACCGCCGTTGCAAAATAGAAGAGCCGGATTCTGTAATAGATCTAACCAGCTATAAAGTTGTAAACTGGAAAACGGTAAAAAACAAGCAAGGCTGGTTACACGGCGAGGAATATATATATATTTAACCAATATTTCGGGAGGCACAGCCTTCCTTCATCAGGGTGTTACATATTATGACCCTAAGGTGAAAGGGCGTTACAATTTAAAAGAAGTTGTTGGTATAATATGATACTATTATAAAGGTAAACAATACAACGGAAAATAAAAAAAAAACGTTACAGTTTGAAAATTTGAAAGATACGTAACATGAAAACAAAAGGAAAGATATAAAAAAAAAAGAAAGAAAGAAAGAAAGAGCTATTCCGTTCAGTTTAGCTCTCAGACCTCGACGCATCTGCACTTCTGACGAACTTTCGCACTCCGTCTTAACGAACTTCAGTCTCAACAAACGTGGGTACAATCATTCTTTCCTCAACAACGAAATACAACGCGTTTACAACATTTCACGTACGGAAGCACTTGCCCTCAAACAACGCAATTCCGATACTAACCAGCCTACACGTATACCCCTAGTCATAACATACAATCCAGCTATTCGCTCCGTATCATCTACTATTCACAAACACTTCAACATTTTATCTTCATCTCCCCGCTGCGCTAACGTTTTCAAGGCTGCCCCTCTTGTTGCTTTCCGACGTTCTAACAATCTTAACGATCTACTGGTCAGTGCTAAACTACGTAAACCTGCTAAATATAATCAACCCCTTGGTGTCTTTCGCTGTGGCCACAACTGTTTAACATGCAACTACATAACTGATGGACTTACAACCTATTCTTTTCATTCCACCGGCGAAACTACATTTATCAAACATCACATTGATTGCAATTCTAAAAATGTCATATACATGGTACAATGCAATCACTGTCACAAACAATAATAATAATAATAATTTAGAACTTATATAGCGCATTTTCCATGTGTATATGTTCAAATGCGCTTTACAAGCAGATGGAATTGGAATTTGGAAATGTTGGTTTTTGTGGAGAGGGGAAAACCGGAGTACCCGGAGAAAAACCTCTCGGAGCAGAGAAGAGAACCAACAACAAACTCAACCCACATATGACGTCGAGTCCGGGAATCGAACCCGGGCCACATTGGTGGAAGGCGAGTGCTCTCACCACTACGCCATCCCTGCTCCCCATAGGCGAAACTAAACGAAGACTAAAGGACCGTTTCAACGAACGTCGTAGAACAGTTGACAAACAAACCAACAGCTCTAAACCCACTACAGTATCAGAACATTTTCGCTGTAACGGTCACAACGCTACCGACATGGAATTATTTCCCCTAGAAATCTCTAAATCTAATCGTGATGGTGTGCGGAAAGCCAGAGAAGCATATTTAATTGATAGAGGTCAAACTCTTGAACCTTTAGGTATCAATAGAAAAGAAGAAATGTAATACCTTTCCTTTTGTTTTCATGTTACGTATCTTTTAAATTTTGAAACTGTAACGTTTTTTTATTTTCCGTTGTATTGTTTACCTTTAAAATAGTATCATATTATATCAACAACTTCTTTTAAATTGTAACGTCCTTTCACCTTAGGGTCATAATATGTAACACCCTGATGAAGGAAGGCTGTGCCTCCCGATAAATATATATATTCCTCGCCGTGTAACCAGCCTTGCTTGTTTTTTACCGTTTTCCAGTTTATGAAAGTGGCTCAATCTACCAACATCCAGCGATTACGAATATTGTCAGGATCTACGCAAAGACCTGAACAGCTGAGTCTCAAAAAAGCAAACATGGTAAGACAAACGGGCGTGTTTCATCAGGGGCTCCAAGCACCTCGAAACAATAAAAGCACTCTGCTTTCGGCGTCGTGCGTCTCTTACTCGGTGTTTAGAACCCCTAATGAAACACTCGCAATCGTTTTTGATATATTACTTCTGCCTACAATTTATTTTGACACTTAAACAGGAAGAAGTCTGACATGCTTCATGAAAATGTCTTAATCTAGCAACATCCAGCCATTATGAATATTGTCAGGCTCTATACGCGCAGATCTGAACAGCTGCCCCTGAAAATGAAGCAAACATGGTAAGACGAACGTGCACTGAATATCCATACGTGTCCTTAATTTTCCTTGATCTTTTGCGCGTTTCAGACTTTTTGCTTTTTGCTTTTTGCGTTTCAGACTTTTTGTACATGGTTTTTGCTTCTTGAACTACAATTAAGCACTCGCGATCGAAAGCACCATTTTGAGGATCTTTAAATTCTGCTTTTCCTTAACATATTGATGAAGTACGATAATGTAGTTGTATTGAACAGTAGTTGGAAGATTATCATGAATACTTATTAGTTGTTATAATTAAAAATGTAAAAAACGTAAGTTCACACCTTCTCGATATACTCGTATTCCAAAAATAGCCATAAAAAAACCTTCACTGTCGATGGTTATGGAGAACTGAACATACGAAACCATTTTCATGTAGTATGTTACTGGGTATATGTTAATTTTAGTGTTTTACTTCTTTATAAGGACCAGCAATAATTCATGGTAATCTGCCAGATGTGGCAAGTTAACTATGTCATAATATTAATGCAGCGCGAAAGATCCTGCATCATCGGCCTTCTCGATCTAAATTGTTTAATTTTAGTTTAAGAATTGACAACATGTATTGCGACAGAAAGTGAATGCAAGATAGAGTTCTAAAGTAAGGCCTCATTGATCGTTTGTAGTAGCAAGAGGCCAAGTAAGACTGAGAACGCCTACTCAGTAGTTAATACGTCTGGCTTCTTTGTTGTGGATATTCACTGCACGTTCGCCTTAATGTTTTTTGCCCTTTTTGAGGCCCACCTGTCAGGTCTGTGCGGAGAGATCAATATTATATGTAATGGTTCGATGATGGTAGATGACAGACATTTTTCTTACGACATTCAATATCTCATTTCAGCACTTTTTCAAAGTGTTTGGGGTTGGAGTTAATTTACTCTTTTGAAGGTGTCGGGATATATTGCTTTTACACTCATTAATAATTCATTACGTCAACTACCAATCACCGAATGTATACCACGTCACGTGGATGTGTTTGGATGCCCAATGAAAAACTGTATACCATCCTCCAGTGAGAGTGGTATATACCACTAAATTATGGAAATTGTGCTTCTAATTACCATTAGCTATACAGCGCTAGTTTACTTTTCTCTTTTACAAAAAGTTTTACATCATGATTTGAAAACTTTGCGAACTAGTAATTAAGAGATAAGGCATCCATTTACGATATCATAAATTACAGGATTCACCTTGTACAAGTCATAGTCTCTGTAAAGACCGCCAGAATATGATCTTTCCAGCTGCCATTGTCTAACAACGTTCAAAGGCAATCTGTTTTGTACTTTGTAGAAGCAGGAACGGCCTCATAAGCTGTAAAGTGGTCCTCAGATAAGGTTTTAGGCGGGCGAAAAAGAATCACTAAGTCCTTGATCTCCGCCATCATGTGCCAGCTACATTGAATGACTGCTGATGAGAAACAAACAACTCACACAAAATGTATGCAGGGAACGAGTTGTGAAAAATGCGAAAGAATGTACTTGCTTTTGCTCCCCAAAATAATCGGTGCGAATTATACAGACAATGTATTTGCTATATTACATTGTATTTTTATGCTTGATAGAGAAGCCATATCAAAAACTCGTGCTTCTTGTTTCATCAGGGGCTCCAAACACCTCGAAACAATAAAAGCACTCCGTTTTTGGCGTCGTGCTTTCATCTGTTTCTCGGTGTTTAGAACCCCTAATGAAACACTCGCAATCGTTTTTGATATATTACTTCTGCCTACAATTTATTTTGACAGTTAAACAGGAAGAAGTCTGACATGCTTTATGAAAATGTCTTAATCCAGCAACATCCAGCCATTATGAATATTATCAGGCTCTATACGCGCAAATCTGAACAGCTGACCCTCAAAATGAAGCAAACATGGTAAGACGAACGTGCACTGAATATCCATACGTGTCCTTAATTTTCCTTGATCTTTTGCGCATTTCAAACTTAAATTAAAGCTTTACTTTAAAACACCGACTGGCATTTACTCTCAGTCAAAATGTATGGTTTTGGTTCTTGAACTACAATTAAGCACTCGAGATCGAAAGGGCCATTTTGAGGACCTTTAAATAGTGCTTTTCCTTAACATATTGATGAAGTACGATAATGTCGTTGTATTGTACAGTAGTTGGAAGATTATCATGAATACTTATTAGCCCATATAAAGATACGAAAACCGTAAGTTCACACCTTCTCGATATACTCGTATTGCAAAATTGGCTGTAAAAAACCTCTGTCGATGGTAATGGAGAACTGAACATACGAAACCATTTTCTTGTAGTATGTTACCAGTTTTATGAGAATTTTAGTGTTTTACTTCTTTTTAAGGACCAGAAATAATTCCGTGGTTAGATGTGGGAAGTTAACTACGTCATAACATTAATGCATCACGAAAGATCCTGCCTCATATGCCTTCTAGATCTCAAGTGTTTAATTGTAGTTTAAGAATCGACAACATATATTGCGACAGAAAGTGAATGCAAGATAGAGTTCTAAAGTAAGCATTCATTTATCGTTTGTGGTAGCAAGAGGCCAAGTAAGATTGAGAAAGCCTACTCAGTAGTTAATACGTCTGGCTTCTTTCTTGTGGACATTCATTGCACGTTCGCCTTAATGTTGTTTGCCCTTTTTGAGACCCACCTGGTCAGGTCTGTGCGGAGAGGTCATTACTATATGTAATGGTTCGATGATGGTAGATGACAGACATTTTTCTTACGACATTCAATACCTCGACGGTGTCGGGATGTATTGTTCTGCCTACAATTTATTTTCACCGTTAAACAGGAAGAAGTCTGGCTTGGGTATTTCCAATTTTAGTTGTGAACAGTTAACCGCTGAAACGCAAACAACTAATGGCTGCCTCTTTTTCCAGGATAATTATAATGAAACTTGATTAGTTTTGGAGATTTGCCAGTCGTAAAGAGGATTAAAAACTTAATCTCTAAATTTCTAAGGAAATGCTTTGATTCTCATGAGATTATCAAGGAAGTGGGAGAATATCTTTTTGGACCTGAACTTTAATTAACGAATGCAAATGTCAGAGAAGTAGTTAATTACGTTTCATACTGAAATGAATCATACAAAATACAGACAGAAATGCGAATTAAGTTATAAGATAGCAGCACCCTTAGGTATTTTCAGCCTAGAATCAAATCAAATCAAATCAAATCAAATCAATTTATTTAAGCTCGATAGCGTGAGGAGTGGTTGCCCAGTCTCCCGAGCCGGGGACTCATGTATTAAACGCCCGAGCATTCCGGATTGAATTGGAATTCATAAGTGTTGGTTTTTGAGGGGAGGGAAAACCGGAGTACCCGGAGAAGAACCTCTCGGAGCAGAGAAGAGAACAAACAACAAACTCAACCGGAATATCTTAGCCTCCTAATTGAGGGTGTGCAGATAAAAGCCTTAGAGATAATCTATCCTGGGTTTCCCTACTGTGACGCACTTGCGCTCTGTGGTCTTCGTACACTCTCGGATCGGCGCGCCGCAGCATGCACTAAGTTTATCCAGAGAGTTCGGGACAATGGTGTCCTATCTAAGTTGCTGCCACAGCGCACAACTGTGTCCTGTGGATACAATCTACGTTCAGGCACCATCAGAGAGGATCCTGCCATGGCCTCTACTAACCGTCTCGGCAAATTTATTACATATAGATATTCTTAGAAAAATGTTTCATGTTAATGTATATATATATATATGTTTAGTACTTTGACCACTCTTGTAATTTAGCTGTTAGCTACAAAAAGAGTAATTAAACTGAATATTATTATTATTATTATTATTATTATTATTATTATTACTATTATTATTATTATTTAACCCACATATGACGTCGAGTCCGGGAATCGAACCCGAGCCACATTGGTGGAAGGCGGGTGCTCTCACCACTGCGCCATCCCTGCTTCCCCAAGAATCAAAAATCCCCCAGAATCGAAAATCGGACGTAGAATTTAGACCTGTATATATCAGATATCAAGACACTCGTTAAACATTTATTTATTTTGTCTTCATGAATTATTAATGTGATGTTTTGATAAAACGCGATTAATCAAGCCAAGCCAGAAGACGAGCTTGCTGTGCTGGTGGTAACTTTCGTCCTCATCTGTGTGTTGCGCGTTATATCACGAGAAGAACGACACAAATAACATATTATTGTAAATCACAGAAAAGAAGACTGCAGTTTCAAGGCCTTTGAGGTGACTAACAGCTTTTCGTTGTTATACCAGTAGGATTTTCTTAAAACCGCGTTTGGTTACTCATCCGCGAAAGAAGCCAAAACGAAACACGTATTCGACTTCAATTTGTACAGAGGATGCATTTTAGTTAACACCTTTACTGTACATTCAAGTAAAACGATACATGTTAACAGTTTACTGAATTAAGAAACTTCTTTACCTAAACAACTATGTAACTAGATTTGCAAAAACCCGTCTCCTGAATTGCAGCCATTTGACCTAAATAAGGCGAAAACAAAATGTTTTTCAATCTGAAAATCCCAACAATCACGCACCACAGCATGAAAAGAAAGGGTAAAGAAAGAGAGGGAGGCGAAGGGAGGTAGGAGAAGAGAGAAGAAAAAAAAACAATGATTGTGCTCTTAGTTTTTAACATGGCTACTTTTTGAACTACAAAAACAATGGTCGAGAAACGAGGACTTTAGCTAAGGCAACTGGTCTAGCTCCAGCTCTATTTTTTAACTTCTAGCTCCAGCCTCTATTTTTGAACTTCAAAATGATATCGTGTGCAAGGAAAAGATTCTCACTAAAGATGGTGAGGTGAGGTATTTGAAATACCCCAAAGCAAAAGCTTTAACTTCACACACCATATTACTAAACATGTTCGACTCTCAGCGCAGAATTGAACAGGTGATTCGTAAAGATGTCATGAAAGCAGTCTATATGATTCGGGTCATTATTACGATCTTTTGTGTTTTGATCTTTTTTTTAAGTATTTTTTTTTTCTTCGTGCCTAACGATATTGATAAGGGTCATAGCTGGAACGTAGATGATTTGACGTCTCTGGCAGGTTACCATTAATAAATATTGATTCGTTCTCATCATAGTTAAGAGAGGGAAATGGTTATGAAGCCCGGCAAACATCAAAGGAGCAAACAAAGAGGCCAACATTGATGTTAGAAGGTACATAAAAGCTCACATCTCCTTTTGTTTTGCAGTCATGTACTATGCATGGATCTTTGCAATGCATTACCTTCGACAATTCGCAACATTAAGACATGGGACACGTTCAAGACCGCTGTCAAAACTCATTTTTTTTATAATTTAACTTTCAAATTGATTTTTAATTATGTCTTATCTTTAACTAGATTAATAACTAGGCAATTTGATTGTGTAGACGTTTGCATTTTTTAATAGTTTCTTATGTTTCTAGTTATTTTAAGATAATTTCTGACTTTAACAATATTGTGAACCGCAACTGAATATATGCGCTATATAAATGTAAATTATTATTATAGTTATCATGAACTCTTGTAACCACATATTGTTTTTTGTGCACTGTCAATCCCAGAAATAGCAAACAAAAACATATAAAAAAGAACTTTGGGTTTAATAACCATTTCGATCTATTAACTTTGTTCTCATAAAGAAGCGGAAATTGAACTTCGTAGATGCATACCTTGTATATATATTGCAGCAAAATCGGTGAATCTGGATAATTCGCGTCTTTATTAGGTTTAAAATTTCATTTAAGAATTATTTTTTTTTACTTTCATACCTAAAGATATTTTTAAGAGACAAGGCTAGAGAGTAGATGATTAGATTACCAGATTACCATAAATGTTCATTCGTTTTCATAAAGAAGCGGCAACTCATGCTAATGCACTTCTCATATTTATATTGCAGCAAAATGGTTATAAGGAAGTACATTGGCGATGAAAACCCAAACATATACGACAACTCGCTTTGCTCGGCAGAATTAACGGGAGGTTTACAAAACCAGCTGAGATCCATTTCAGCCTTGAACACTTTTCTGTCCATTACTGCAGTCCTCGGGAACACTCTAATCCTAGCTGCCCTTCACAACGAGTCTTCGCTTCATCCTCCATCCAAGCTCTTGTTGCGCAGTCTGGCGGTAACTGATCTCTGTGTTGGTCTTATTGTAGAACCTCTCGCAGTTATTGATTGGATGTCTACAGTGAACGAACAATGGAATATTTGTCGTTTTCCAAGAGATATAGGATTCATAACAGGCTATATATTGTGCTCAGTGTCTTTGTTAACAATCACTGCCATTAGTGTAGACAGACTTCTCGCCCTGTTGTTGGGACTCAGATACAGACAAATCGTCACTCTGAAGCGAACCTATGCAGTTATAATTGTGTTTTGGGTGGTATCTATTGTCGGTACCATGTTATCCTTTTGGAAGAATCTAGTACTGTTATTGTATCTCTATACAGGTACATCATTGTGTTTCGTAACTTCCGCTTACTCATACACCAAAATTTTCTTCACACTCCATCATCGTCAACATCAAGTACAAACATTGAACAGTGTTCTACGACGACCGAACCAAGCAATCCCTCTCAACATAACTCGGTATAGAAAGGCATTGTACGGTGCACTGTGGGTACAGTTGGCATTAGTTATTTGTTATCTACCATATAATGTGACGATGGCTTTGACAAACAGTAGTACACCGACCAAAGCTATTTATCTCGCCAGGCAAGTTACGAGAACCTTCCTTTATCTCAACTTGTCATTAAACCCGATACTATACTGCTGGAAGATAAGAGAGGTCAGACATGCGGTAAAAGAGACGATAAGACAAATTTTGTGTTTATCGAGTTAGATGGAACTGGGTGTTTTCTTTATAGCCAATGGAACTGCCTTAAAGGTTGTACATCACAAGTACGTAGATGTAAAGCAATGGCACAGACTGTCCAGTTATATCTTTAGACTTCATTAGAAGCTTTCATTTAGTATTGTAATTTTTAAATATGTGACTGATCATCGCAGTTATGAACACTACTTAAGCAGTAGTGAAAAGAAAGCCTGGAAAAAACCAGGCCTGTTGGTAATATACCACTCACGGGTATATTACGAACCAACAAAACGACCAGCTCCCAGATGACTTGTTAGCTCAGTCGGTAAAGCGTTGCACCGGTATCGTAGAGGTTGTGGGTTCGAATCCCGTACAAGCCAGAATTTTTTTCAGGCTATATTTTCACTACTGTTTAAGTAGTGTTCATAACTGCGATGATCAGTCACATATTTAATAATTAATCCGTAGTTCAAATATATGATTTTCATATATTCATTCTCATATATTCACCACTCACGGGTATATTACGAGCCAAAAAAACGACCAGCTACCAGATGGCTTGTTCGCTCAGTCGGTAGAGCGCTGCACTGGCATCGCTAAGATCGTGGGTTCGAATCCCGTACAAGCCTGAAATTTTTTCAGGCTTTATTTTCACTACTGCTTAAGTAGTGTTCATAACTGCGATGATCAGTCACATATTTAATCATTAATCTGCAGTTCAAAATATATGATTTTCTTATATATTCACCACTCACGGGTATATTACGAACCAACAAAACGATCAGCTCCCAAATGGCTTGTTAGCTCAGTCGGTAGAGCGCTGTACCGTTATCGCAGAGTTCGTGAGTTCGAATTCCGTACAAGCCTGAATTTTTTTCAGGCTATATTTTCACTACTGCTTAAGTAGTGTTCATAACTGCAATGATCAGTCACATATTTAATCATTAATCCGCAGTTCAAATATATGATTTTCATATATTAAATCTCATATATTGTAATTATATTGTTCATTCTATCCATCGTTTAGCTTGTGCGGGTTTAACCGAAACCTCTGGTGATTTTGGCCATTTCTGGGATTTTTCTTCGGAAACACTGCATGACGTATTCTACGTACGGAAGCCTGAATGCCTTTTCCCTCAGGGAATACGCCCAAAATTGGTTTTTTATGCTGGTTTGTTCTGAATTTCGGGAGAATATGAAGAGTTGACATTCAAGGAATCGTATTTATACTGTTCTATCAAAATGTTTAAGATACTCTTGTTGTTATGGAATGTGAAATGAAATAAAGGAAAGAAATGAATTTTCATGCCGATTAAAAAGAGGCAGTATCTTTTAATCCACAACATTACATTTCACGGCATCTATAAATTGAAAAAAAAATTACCGTCCTCATCTATTTTCTTTCCCCTACTTTAAGAAAGTCAAAGTCAAAACGAGGTCGACAAACACGCCTCATTCGTCATACACCACACGCGATGACGTAGTTCTTTTACAGTGGTAGGAATTAAGATTATCATGAATACTTATTAGTCTCGGTGTACGGTAAAGAAGTGAAGAACTACAGTTCGGAAATACTCGATATTCATCTCTGCAAAAAGAATGGCTATAGCAAAATTTCACTGACAATAAAAAGCCACAATGTTCTCTGCTCGGTTGACATTAACGGGAAGTACACCACCCAGCTGGCAGCCCTTTCAGCTTTCAAGATTGCCGTTGAATTACTTCATTTCTAAGGAAAAGTCTTATTCATCTGATGAACGTGGCGATAAGACACCTGAAATAACCAGAACAAGGCTTTCACAACAGTCAGCACTAACAATAATTCGTAGTAATCTACCAGATGTGTCAAATTGACTGCGTTTATTCCACGTCTTCAACATCACAAGAAAAAGCGGCACGAAAGATCCTAAAACTGATACTCCTTCTCGATCTCCAATGTTTATCGTATTTACTCGAATGTGTGCCGCAGATCCTTTTTTCAACGAGCCGATGCGGCGCTTATTCAAGACTCTTGATTTGCGATGAACACATTAACTACGCAATTTTTCCTTCAATTTTCTTTTGTCCAGAAACGACAACAACAGGACAGCACAGAATAACAAAAGTTAGTTTTAAAGGTATTTATGACTCATTTGAGATGCAAAATAATAACCATAGCAAAATTTTCAAACTTGTGAATTCGAAATTTGTTGAAACAACAAATCGAATGAGCGCCACCCTAGAATCGAATTTTCGGGAATAAGCGCTGCATTTTGGTGACAAGTGTAGTGGTTATTGGAGGGAAGCGCTTATTAACATTTTTTCTTAATTTATGCTAGGGTAATTTCGAGCAGAATAACCGAGGCGAGTATTATGCCGACAGAATAAAGCATTTTGGAGCATAATTTGAGAAAAATAACTTTGAGAAAGTAGGAAAGTCAGAAAAGCTATTGATACGAATAACAGTTGCAAGAAAAATTCAAAACTAAATACAAAACAAATGGAAAACAACTTGTGATTTATGAGATTGTTAGATAAAACGGGCTCGGTGTGGGTTGGCGCAGTGGTGAGAACGCTCGCCTTCCACCAGTGTGTCCTTGGTTCGATTCCCGGACTCGGCGTCATAAGCGGACTGAGTTTGTTGGTTAAACACGAAAATTTGGTATTTTGTCTCCACTCCACAACAAAAAGCAACACAAGCTAAATCCAAATAAGTTTTTTTGGGAGGGCCTGACGAGGACCAACCCGAACCCTATATATTCTAAACATCCTAAACATATTTTAGATTCTAAACATTCTCCTACGCTGTTGTTACAATACAAGCGACGACTAAAGCTCAGTTATTAAACCGGCATTACAGACGGCACTAATTCTACATCCCCGAGTAAGCGCGCAGGATTAAGTAGGCTGGGCAGCTACGACATAACAAATCACGTTATCATGTAAGCTCGCAGGCTTCTTGCCAGTTAGGCTGGGGAACAACCACTCTGTAGATACACATCTCATGTTAGTCCTATAGACATGATCCCCATGCAAACTCGAAGGCTACGTGCCAGTTATGCTGGGGAACTACAACTCTGACATCACATTATCACCATGTAAGCTCACGGGCGTAACGCCAGTTAGGCTGGGGAACTAACTCGGGCACACTTATGTTACATAGTAGACTTGCGACACCAATTCGAAACAACCTATATTGTTAAGCTGTTGAGATACCAGAACAGAGACTAAGAATATGGCACTATGTCTACGTACATCCTACGCAAAATATATGGAAACATTTAACTAGGCCTACTATTACGTTATACGTTAACTAACAGAAATCAAGAGCCACACAGACGAAAATACAAGGTAAGAAAATAAATCACACGGTAAAGCATAAGAAATAGAATGGTCTATACATACATAAGCGGAAACAGATGAAAACTGATTTTATAACTACCGGAGCTGAGCGGCCGCTCACACAACAAATGCGGTCAGACGGAGGCCAGAAAAACCCTGCCAGAAAAAACCCCCGTGGGGAAAAAAAGTGCAGGAAATCTGGGTAGGAGCCATGGCTCGAGCTCCAGAAGGTGAGAAGCCTATCCTACGAGGCTTATCAGAAAATAAAACAGCCGATCTAATCAAGGAATAATACCTGAAAAAGAACTGAACAAATAAATAACTAACGAAGCGCAGAACGCGGTTGGTTCTGTAGCTTAGATGACCACCACGTGTTATACCCTGCCTTATATACCCCTGGATCACTACTTAAGATTCCCCGGCCTGGAACCCAGTCCCTGTTGTATCTCGTGCGGTCAAAATAGTGATTTCAGCCTTCTTCGCAAGCTCAGTCGTCAGAAATAACATATTTTGTCTCCACTTCACGACAAAAAGCAACTCAAGCTAAATCCAAATAAGTTTATTTTGGGAGGGTCTGGCGAGAACCAACCCGAACCCTATATAGAGTAACAAAGAATTGGGAAAAGAGACATGCAACATGGTCCCTCATAAGCCCGAGAAATTTAGAAACTTCAAGCCTCTGTGACAAGTCATCATCAACATAAGTATCCTTGGCTTGCACCGACTTCCAGCGACCGTGTCGCTGAAACAAGCTATCACTGACTCCATTGTTGGCTGCCATAGTAGCGCCTCCCGAATGTAGAGAATGGAGCCCGAAGTTGGAGGAATTAACCCCAACGGTTTCGAGGTCCCGTTTGAACGCTCCTCGACTAGTACCATAACTGATAGGCTTATCGAGAGCCACTAATTTCCAAGAGCACTTATCTCTGGAAATGGACCTAAAAATCTGTTCCCTGGAATCAGGAGGAATTTGAAACTTAGTAAGATACCTTTTAAGCAGTTTGACTGGACAAGCGGAACTAGGATGCTCAGAAATAATAACTTCATCCCCCTTGCGAAGTTGGTCGTTCTTACTCTTAAGAACTTTAATGATCATGAACCCTTCATCAAAGAAAATGTCATTTCTCTAATTCTCGAAACGTCGTCAAACCTAAAGAAACCAGCAAATGATAGGACAAACATTGTGATATTGCGCAACTCAACAGGGCTATTAAGGTCTGACTGGCTAATAATATCAAGGATCAAACCAGACAAAACGGGATCCTTGCGGTTAACGATACGGTACCAAGAATCCTTTTCGAGGCAGACCTAACCGCTTCGACAATAGGGTTATCCGTAGGGGAGGGAATACTGGCCAAACTATGGGCCCACCTTATGCCATAGAAGGCAGAATCTATAACACTAGGAGAATGAAATTCCTTAATAAGGTGCTGTAAATACATAGCAACGTGAAAGAGATTAGCATGGAAACCATTCTCGATAAGCTTACTGACGGCGAAGTCCTTCCACTTGCGGTATGCTCGGTAGTACAAAAGAGAAGTACTGCTGGCTTTTGAGAGAAGGATTGTCAATTTTACTGAGTCCGCTAGCACCTGAAGCGAGGCGTCAGGCATTGCGTCTTGATTGAAGTCCCAGAAACCGGAACAAAAAATATCTAGGACGAAATGAAGAAAAATAAAAGCGTGAGGAGCACTGAAAACATGAATGAAAATAAATCATTCATAACGAGCAAGGTTAAGATACACAGGCACACAAAGTAACTGCATGTAAAAGTAAACACAGGCAGCGCCTAAGACCAGGAGTTACAATTCCCGGAGGGCTTAGTACAAAATCCTGCTAGACGAGAAGGGGGTCTGGGGCGACGAAATCCACCCGAAGGGCCACGACATCAAAATCTAAGAACCTGGCACCGAAAAGAGAATTGCGGGCTTTCCATGTCAAAAATAACTCCTGAAACTTGGGCAGCTAAAGCCAGTCAATAACAAAGTTATTCCAGTACACACCATCTCTGGTACATAAGTTCCAGAAGAAGGACGATGTCCAAACTGGAATCACTAAGGTTCCCTCCGTTTGGAACAACTCAATGTGCTTTAGGACTCTGACGATAAGGCAAACCGGAGGGCAGAGCCAACTATCATCATTCCACCAATCCCGAGAAAAAGCGTCGACTGCTTCATAGCCTGGTTGAAAAAACTGAGAGTTAAATCTGGGTAACTTGGCATTAAAGGAACAAACGAACCTGTCATCAGTGTGCGGACCCCATAAACCGTTAATCTGCTGAAAAATGACATCGTTAAGAGAGTAACCGTTAAAATAAATATGCTTGCTGATAAAATCGGCTCTGACATTGAGATCTCTCGGCATCCACTTCACGTCAAGAGATATGCGATATTCGAGACACTTCTGATAGACTTGAAGAGCCAGGATTTGGAAATCAGGTTTCTTGCAGCCATTCAGAAGGATGGATGCCACGTTTTGATTGTCAGAACACCAGACGACTTTAGAATCGGACAAACGAGCTGCAAAGGCCTGTAAGGAAAGACGAACAGCCTTCAGCTCTCGCCAAGTTGAGCTTTGAACACTTTCCGTAGGGGACCAATTCTGGTGAAATACCAACTCAGGGTCAGACTCGATAAATGCACCACAGGCTGAATCGGAAGCATCTGAGAAACTCACGTTAACTGGAAAGGATGGAGCCCTCCAATAAACTCGACCGTTGAGGGAGGAGACATTATTAGACCAAAAATAAATTTCTGAAAGTGACTTTCAGACAGGAAGACTTCACTATCCAAGGAGGGGGCAGAATTCACTACTGAAAAGAGATGCCTGGTCATAATGCGGGAGACTGACCCCACGCAACTAGAAAGAGAAATAATCTGGCCTGCTACGCTAGTAACACGTTTAACATGAACTGATCGAGGAGGCTGTAGTGTAGGCAAAACTGCAAGATCGGAAGACAACTTGTCAATACGCTCGGTGGTAGCTTTAACAGAGCCGTCACATGTGTTGAGAATGACCCCTACCCAGGTGATAATCTGAACAGGATCCCACAAAGAATTTTCCTCGGGGACGAAACAGACTTGAGCACGACAGAATGAACGATATTAATTTTAGCAGAAACGTAATCGGCTCCCCTCCTAGACCATCGTCGAGGAAAATAACAATCGGAATACCCTGACCTGTCCAAGATTTCTGAAGCGGTTTGAGAATCTTGGTGAATATAAATGGCGTGGAAGATAAGCCAAACGGGAGAACGCAAAAGTGAAAGTATCTGAAAACGCCAGTGCCAAAGTCCCAAGCGAATGCGAGAAATTTGCGGTGCGCTGGAAAGATTTCAATATGGTGGTAGCCAGACTTAAAATCGAATTTGAACAAATAATATCTCTTGTCAAAAATCTGCATAGCCACGGACAAATCTTGGCACTTGAACTTTTGCTTGTAAAGGAAAGCGTTAACATGCCTAAGATCCAAAATTAATCTATGTTTGCCAGAACGGCGAGTAGAAACAGAAAGCAGGTTAACAATGTCGGCGCGCAAAACATTTTTTCTATGAGGTGAGAATTAAGTAGGTGATTAACGGCCTGAGACACAAAAAGACTGTTAGAACGTACGGAAGCATTGTTCGTTTTAGAGAAAGGCGTAGAAAGATGAAAGAAAGGAATTTTGTAACCTTCACTAATTACATTCAAAATAAACTGCGAAACTTCCAAGGATCGCCAAAAATCAATTGACTTTCTAAGCCTACCCCGAATGAGGTTTGAGAAGAGCTATTGATACAAACAGTACTCTGAGAATCTTTGAACGTGTCCCGCCAGAACAAGGGATATAACATCGCCAGAAGCTGAAATGAAACTGGACACTTGGTCGCTAAGCGCCTCGGAAAAGAAATCATTGGAATCACAATTACAAGGAAGAACAACACCTGAAATGTCCTGATCCTCTTGTTACTTCTGAACTGGAGCAGTCTGCTTGGCCAATGCTGGCCAGCAGGAACGCCAGTGACCGGGTTTGCCACAAGCGAAACAGGTACCCATACTTGGACGGCCTGGCAGAAAGACAGGAATATTAACGCAAGACTGGGTGGGCTGAGCTGAAGGCGATAT
The DNA here is from genome assembly GCA_016490735.1 of Pachyseris speciosa. Classification (NCBI taxonomy): domain Eukaryota; kingdom Metazoa; phylum Cnidaria; class Anthozoa; order Scleractinia; family Pachyseridae; genus Pachyseris; species Pachyseris speciosa. The sequence continues at coordinate 1,740,968 of JAEMWC010000005.1, forward strand.
TGGTAACTAGGAGAAAGAACTTGCCCGTGAACCGGCGAAGCTCTGTTGCTGGAAGCAACCTCCGCAAATGTTATCTATTGCACAACCTGCACATTATGCAAAACGTTATACATCGGCGAAACAGGAAGACGACTAGGTGACCAATTCCGAGAACATCTACGTGATGGTGAGAAAGATGACAAAGACGCATCCCAACCTGTCGCTCGGCATTTTAATCTCCCTAGCCATTCCAAACAACACATGTCGATCTCCGGCCTTTCCCTACATCAAGGTACTACGGTAAGACCGTAAAAATCTCAAGCAAAAATTGATCTTTCAAATCGGCACTCTTGATCCCCATGGTATCAACGACCGCTTTTCATTCAATTAATTTATTCCTGTTTCTCACGTTACCATGTTACCACCAATAGCGTAGCTTCATTTTCTGTATATAAACCATGGACAACTCACGATTCCTCGATTCGCCCCGACGAAGGGCTAACGCTCGAAACGCCGTCAACTAATCGAATCCCTGTACGGTGGTCAATCTACATTATCAACTCCGTTGATAAACTAAATTTTCGTGTTTCACTCCCCCACCGACCGACCGGGTTCGATTCCCGGACTCGGCGTCATAATGGAACTGAGTTTGTTGGTTCTCTACTATGCTCCGAGAGGTTTTTCTCCGGGTACTCCGGTTTTCCCCTCTCCTCAAAAATCAACATTTCTCCCACAAGGCCCAACAAGCTTGTAGCTTTAAATCTTAACCGTCTATAAATAAATTTTCTTTTTTACATGAATTGTGCCTGATGAATATCTGATAAGGGGTTACGCCCAGCCTCCATATTTGTGAAAATGCATAAGGCCCAAAGGCCCGGACGTTTTCCGGGTAGCGAACAGATTTCGAGCAGGTATTTAGGTGTCCGAGATGAATTTTTACCAGAATAAGTGAGTTTTACGAGCATGGACGGCAGACAGAATGAGCCATTTTACTAGCAGAATCTATCCAAACCAATCTTAACTATCTAAAGTGCGGGGCCTTAAGCGCCGCGTGGCGCACCAAGGACATAGTAAATATCAAGTAAGAAGCTTTTAATTCAACGGCGGTGCTTATTCTTGGAAAGCACTCTTTCGAGTGAATACGATAATTGCAGTTAAAGATTCAACAACCGTGTTAACTTCGATAGAAAGGAAAGGGTCAATTAAACTTTAACAATAGCAAAAGGCCAAAATAAAATTGAGGAGACGTACGCAATAAATTATCTGAAATATTTCTAACGTATATTCCGCGCGCTTTTGCCTTGCTATTGCGAGTTCTTTGTAAGGTTCACCTGTTTAGGTTTGTCCGGAGACGCTAATAATATGCGTAGTGGGTGGCTGTTGGTAGATGACAGGCATTTTTCATGCGGCATTCCATAGTGAAAGTAATTAAGAAAGAAACTTGGGGATCATTTATATAATCAGCATAATCAAGCCAAGCCACAAAAGACATATCCTACTGTGCTGGTGCAAAATTTCGTCTTGCTCTGTGTGATGCGAAGAACATCGCAAATACACCGGCTTCTCCTAGCAAACATAGGAGGGAAGACCGCGGGTTTAAGACCCATGAGGTAACTAACAAGATACCAACGCTGAAGCAAATAGCATTTTCTAATCGCGTCTAGTTATTCATCCACACAAGAAACCCAAACTGAACAAATAATAGGAATATTAATACTAATAATGATAATAATAATATTAATAATAATGTTAATAATGTAATAATAACAACTTCTAGGATGTATTTATTTAGCACCTTGCACGCACGCTCAAGGATAACGATATGTGTGAATGCTTTACTGAATTAAGTACCTTGAATACCAGTGAACAATGAGCAAGTATCACGGCATATGTACTCCGACACTTGCAAAGTACTACTACTTATTCCCAGCCGTTCAAAGCATAAATGAAGTCTGAACTCCGGCTTTATTATTTGAATTCAAAATAAAATTATGTGCTAATGGCAAGCTGCCCAGTAAAGATGGTCAGATGAGGTATTTGAGCTATGAAATACCTCATAATAAAAAAATGAAGTTAGTCATAACTAAAACTCTTTGAAAACACTATATTACTTAATATGTGTCTCTCAGCAAAGACATGAACGGGTGATTCTTAAAGAAGTCATGGAAGTAGTCTATATGAGTCAGGTTATTATTACAATCGTTTGTGTTTCGTTTTATGAATTTTGTTTTATTCATATACCCAAAGATATTGATAAGAGGCATAGCTTGAACGTAGATGACTTGAAATCTCAGTTAGATCACCATAAATATTTGTTCATTTTCATACATTAAAGAAGCTGAAATTGAAGCTCATCGATGCACAACTTATATTCATATTAGTAAGTTAGTAAGTAAGTAAGTAAGTAAGTAAGTAAGTAAGTAAGTAAGTAACAACTTTATTTATAGAGGGGGACACATAACAGTTAAAAACTGACAAACGAGTGGCCCTCTATCTTAAGTTAAAAATTCAATATTGCAGTTGCAGCAAAATGGATGAGTCTAGACAAGTCACGTTATTATTAGGTTTATTATATTTCGCTTTTAATTAGTTTTTTCATATACCTAAAGATATTGATAAGGGAGAAAGTTACAACGTAGATGATTTGATATCTCTGGCAGATTAACATAAATATTTATTCGTTCTCATAAAGAAGCGGAAACTAATGCTAATGCTTCTCATATTCATATTGCAGCAAAATGGTTATAAGGAAGTTCATTGGCGATGAAAACCCAAACATATACGACAACTCGCTTTGTTCGGCAGAATTAACGGGAGGTTTACAAAACCAGCTGATATCCGTTTCAGTCGTGAACATCTTTTTGTCCATTACTGCAGTTCTCGGGAACACTCTGATCCTAGCTGCCCTTCACAACGAGTCTTCACTTCATCCGCCGTCCAAACTATTCTTTCGCAGTCTATCTAGCGGTAACTGATCTCTGTGTTGGTCTCATTGTAGAACCTCTCGCAGTTATTTATTGGATGTCTACAGTGAACGAACAATGGAATATTTGTCGTTTTCCAAGAGACATGCGATTCATAACAGGCTATATATTGTGCTCAGTGTCTTTGTTAACAATCACTGCCATAAGTGTGGACGGACTTCCCGCCCTGTTGTTGGGACTCAGATACAGACAAATCGTCACTCTGAAGCGAACCTATGCAGTTATAATTGTGTTTTGGGTTGTATCTATTGTCAGTACCATGTTATCCTTTTGGAAGAATCTAGTACTGTTATTGTATCTTTATACAGGTACATCATTGTGTTTCGTAACTTCCGCTTACTCATACACCAAAATTTTCTTCACACTCCATCATCGTCAACATCAAGTACAAAACAGTGTTTTACGACGACCGAACCAAGCAATCCCTCTCAACATAACTCGATACAGAAAGGCAGTGTACGGTGCACTGTGGGTACCGTTGGCGTTAGTTATTTGTTATCTACCATATAATGTGACGGTGGCTTTGACAAACAGTGGTACACCGACCAAAGCGTATTATCTCGCTAGGTAACTTACTAGAACTTTCCTTTATCTCAACTCCTCATTAAACCCGATACTATACCGCTGGAAGATCAGAGAGGTCAGATATGCGGTGAAAGAGACGATAAGACAAATTTTGTGTTTATCGAGTTAGATGGAACTGGGTGATTTCTTTATAGCCAATGGAACTGCCTTAAAGGTAGTACATCAGAGGTAGATTTAAAGCAATGGCACAGACTGTCCAGTTATATCTTTAGACTTCATTAGAAGTTTTCATTTAGTATTGTAATTATTAAATATGTGACTGATCATCGCAGTTATGAACACTACTTAAATAGTAGTGAAAATACACCCTGGAAAAAAATTCGGGCTTGTACAGGATTCGAACCCACGACCTCTGCGATACCGGTGCAGCGCTCTACCGACTGAGCTAACAAGCCATCTGGGAGCTGGTCGTTTCGTTGGTTCGTAATATAACAAAACGAACAGCTCCCAGAAGGCTTCTTAGCTCAGTCGGTAGAGCGCTGCACCGGTATCGCAGAAGTCGTGGGTTCGAATCCCGTACAAGCCTGAATTTGTTTCAGGCTTTATTCTTACTAGTGCTGAAGTAGTGCTCATAACTGCGATGATCAGTCACATATTTAATCATTAATCCGCAGTTCAAATATATGATTTTCATATATTAAATCTCATATATTGTAATTATATTGTTCATTCTATCCGTCGTTTAGCTTGTGCGGGTTTAACCGAAACCTCTGGTGATTTTGGCCATTTCTGGGATTTTTCTTCGGAGACACTGCATGACGTATTCTACGTACGGAAGCCTGAATGCCTTTTCCCTCAGGGAATACGCCCAAAATTGGTTTTTTATGCTGGTTTGTTCTGAATTTCGGGAGAATATGAAGAGTTGACATTCAAGGAATTGTATTTATACTGTTCTATTAAAATGTTTAAGATACTCTTGTTGTTATGGAATGTGAAATGAAATAAAGGAAAGAAATGAATTTTCATGCCGAGTAAAAAAAGGCAGTATCTTTTAATCCACAACATTACATTTCACGGCATCTATAAATAAAAAAAAATACCGTCCTCCTCTATTTTCTTCCCCTTCTTTAAGAACTTCAAAGTCAAAACGAGGTCGACAAACATGCCTCATTCGTCATACACCACACGCGATGACGTAGTCGTCATACAGTGGTAAGAATTAATATTATCATGAATACTTATTAGTCCCGGTGTACGGTAAAGAAGTGAAGAACTACAGTTCGGAAATACTCGATATTCATCATTGCAAAAAGAATAGCTATAGCAAAAGTTCACTGACAATAAAAAGCCACAATGTTCTCTGCTCGGTTGAATTAACGTGAAAAACACCAACCCAGCTGGCATCCGTTTCAGCCTTCAAGATTGGCCGTTGAATTACTTAATTTCTAAGCGGGAAAAGTCCTATTAATCTGATAAACGTGGCGATAAGACCCCTGAAGTAACCAGAATAAGGCGTTCACAACAGTCAGCACTAACAATAATTCGTGGTAATCTACCAGATGTGTCAAATTGACTGCGTTCATTGCACGTCTTCAACATCACAAGAAAAAGCGACACGAAAGATCCTAAAACTGATATTCCTTCTCGATCTCGATTGTTTATCGTATTTACTCGAATGTGCGCCGTAGCGCCTTTTTCAACGAGCCGTTGCGGCGCTTATTTAAGACTCTTGATTTGCGATAAACACATTAACTACGCAATCTTTCTTTCAATTTTCTTTTGTCCACAAACGACAACAACAGCATAGCAGCGATATAACAAAATTTAGTTTTAAAGGTATTGATGACTCATTTGAGATGCAAAATAATAACCATATATAGCCGGCAAAATTTGCAAACTTGTGAATTCGAAAATTGTTCAAACAATTCCATTCACCCTCACATTTCACCCTCATAATAACCCAGTTAAAGCCATCATTCTTAATAACTTTAAGATACTGCAAATGATCCAGAATGTGCAAGAATCTTTTCGAAACCACCACTGATTTCATTCAAACGCGACAAAAATGTAGGTAGCTTTCTTAAGTTAGAAGCACATTCAAAACAACTGAACAACCTGGCACTTTTAAATGCGCGCGCTCACGATGCAAAACTTGTCCTTTCATTCAAAACGATCACAAAATACCGGGCCCTAAGCGATCTGTTAAGATCACTGATCGTTTCACGTGTACCTCCGCAAATGTTATCTATTGCATAACTGTACATTGTGCAAAAAGTTATACATCGGCGAAACAGGAAGACGACTAGGTGACCGATTCCGAGAACATCTACGTGATGTTGAGAAAGATGACAAAGATGCATCCAAACCTGTCGCTCGGCATTTTAATCTCCCTAGTCATTCCAAACAACACATGTCGATCTCCGGCCTTTCCCTACATCAAGGTACCACGGAAAGCCGTAAATATCTCGAGCAAAAATTGATCTTTCAAATCGGCACTCTTGATCCCCATGGTATCAACGACCGCTTTTCAGTCAATTAATTTATTTCTGTTTCTCATGTTACCATGTTACCACCAGTAGCGTAGCTCCATTTTCCGTACATAAACCACGGGCAACCCACGATTCCTCGATTCGCTCCGACGAAGGGCTAACGCTCGAAACATCAGCTAATCGAATCCCTGTACGGTGGTCAATCCACATCACCAACTCCGTTGATAAACTAAATTTTCGTGTTTCACTCCCCTCACCGACGCAGCACCACAGTTTCTTTAGAAACGAATCCCCTTTATTCATTTGAGTTTCTTGGTTCTCTACTATGCTCCGAGAGGTTTTCCTCCGGGTACTACGGTTTTCCCCTCTCCTCAAAAATCAACATTTCTGCCACACGGCCCAACAAGCTTGCAGCTTTAAATCTTAACTGTCTATAAATAAAGTTTCTTTTTTTTGACATGAATTGTGCCTGATGAATATCTGATAAGGGGTTAGGCCCAGCCTCCATATTTGTGAAAATGCATGAGGCCGAAAGGCCCGAAAGTTTTGCGAATACCGAACAGATTTCGAGCAGGTATTTAGGTGTCCGAGATGAATTTTCACCAGAATAAGTGAGTTTTACGAGCATGGACGGCAGACAGAATGAGCCATTTTACTAGCAGAATTTATCCAAACCAATCTTAAGTGTGGGGCCTTAAGCGCTAAGTGGCGCCGCGAGGTCAAAGTAGGTATTAAGTAATAATCTTTTAAATTGACGGCAGTGCTTTTTCTTGGAAGGCGCTCTTTCGAGTAAATACGATAATTGCTTTTGAAGAATCAACAACCATGTTAACTTCGATAGAAAGAAAGTGTCAAAGTAACAAAAGGCCAAAAGAAATTGGGTAGAAGTACCCAATAAATTATTTGAAATATTTCTAACGTATATTCCGCGCGCTTTTGTCTTGCTATTGCGAGTTCTTTGAGAGGTTCAACTGTTTAGGTTTGTGCAGAGACACTAATGATATCCGTAGTGGGTGGATGTCGGTAGATGACAGACATTTTTCATGCGGTATTCCACAATGAAAGTTAGTTGGAAAGAAACTTGGGGATCATTTTTATAATCACGATAATCAAGCCAAACCACAAGAGACATATCCTACTGTGCTGGTGCAAAATTTCATCTTGCTCTGTGTGATGCGCATTATATCAAGAAAAGAACATCACAAATACACCGGCTTCTCTTGGCAAACACAGGAGGGAAGAGCGCGGGTTCAAGACTCATGAGGTAACTAACAAGATCCCATGCAATGCCAAAGCAAATCGTATTTTCTAAACGCTTTTAGTTATTCATCGCCGCAAGAAACTCAAACTGAACAAAAAAATAGGAAAACTGATAATAATAATAATAATAATAATAATAATAATAATAATAATAATAATAGTAACTTCTAGGATGTATTTATTTAGCACCTTCACTGCACGTTCAAGGATAACGATATGTGTGAATGCTTTACTGAATTCATGTTTTTTCTGTGTGAATGCTTTACCTTGAATGCCAGTGAACAATGAGCAAGTATCAATACATATGTACTCAGACACTTTCAAAGTACTACTACATATTCCCAGCCGTTCAAAGCAAAAGTGAACTCTAACTCTTGCTTTTAGTATTTAATTCAAATTAAAATCATGTGCTAATGAAAAGCTGCCCAGTAAAGAAAAAAAACTCTTTCAAAACAGACTATATTTAACAATTATTCTACGAGGGCGCGCTGGATATGAAGTGAACAGATAAATAACCAACGAGGCGCGTAGCGCCGAGTTGGTTATAATCATTTCATACCCAGCAGGCCCGAGTAGAATAATTGTTTTATTAAAAACTCTACGAAGCATTGAGAATCTGAACAAAAGAAGTGGAAGAAAGGAACTCGGAGAAAGAGAAAACCGAAAAATGGAAAGATTTGTCCATCACATGACTAAACAGAAAGGGCGCGAAAACCTTTCGGCGTGTTGCTACGTTTCCAAGCAAAGTTGAATGAATTCAATGAAACTGTCCGAGAATAACGTTGAAGCTTCACTTTAGGGTCCTTTTTGGAAAACGTACAGAGTTTACTTGCTCTGAATGGTTGTAAATGGCCAGTAGTTTGGTAAAGTATTCAATCATTGCTCAAAGAGGTGGAACAGCGTTCACGTAGATGTACGAGCCGAAAGAATCAATTTGTAATCCATCAAAAACAACAGCACCATGAGCGAATTTCATCGAAATTAAGGCACAATTTCAATTTATTCTGATGGACTGGAACATTGTCTCACCAGACCTGGTCGGAAAGAAGATATATCAGGGATAAGCAAGACAAATGTCCAGGTTATGCTTCAAGAAATGGCTTATAGAAATTTCTCTCGATGCGTGGAACAAAAACTTGAACCGCAGCCACAGCAACAACAAGAACGGCGATTCTTCTCATTTTTTACAAAACATCATATCTGTAACCGGAAAGTTTGAAGCTGATGATTGATACGTTTCATCGAGTGCAGGCTAGAACATTTTAGTAAATTTTTGAAAAAGTGTTACTGATCACTGGAAAGATTTTCAGTAGTAGTTTATTGCTGCAGATTTTAGCTGAAGTTCTTGTTTGTTCAGTTTGTTTTGAATAGACTGGTCCATGAGTATAGTTAAGGTTACAGATTGGTGACGTCGACACTTGAACGCATATTTTCAATTTCGTTTAGTTAAGTTCAAAACTGACTCTTGCGGTATCTCCGTAAATAAAAGTTCGTTTTGCTATTAGCTTAAGATAAACAGTCCGGAAAATTTTCTTAGCGCTGCAAGAAATTTTTTAACACGATCCCAGCACTGTTTCTTGTCGTTCTAAAACACTCACTCATTTGAATTCCATTTGTATTTCGGTTCCAGTTTCGAAATTTCTACTCGTTAAGTCCGCTGTGAGTCGACTAATGTTTTAATGGCTGCTGTGTCGAGGGAATATTTTATTGAGCTTTCTCTGTTTGATGAAGCGTTCATTGACCATATAAGGTAGTGCAGGTATATGAGCTGAAAGCCTGTGTCCGGCTAGCCAATGAAAATGCTGGAAATCTGATATCCGTAGTTCAGTTTTTAACAATACTAAATATGATCGACTCTAAGCGGAGACATGAACAGATGATTCTTAAAGAAGTCGTGGAAGTAGTCTATATGATTCAGGTCATTATTAGGATCGTTTGTGTTTCGTTTTGTGAATTTTTTTATTCAGGTACCTTGAATACTAGTGAACAATGAGCAAGTATCACTACACATGTACTCCAACACTTGCAAAGTACTACTACTTATTTCCAGCCGTTCAAAGCATAACTGAAGTCTAACTCCGGCTTTATTATTTGAATTCAAAATGAAATCATGTGCTAATGGAAAGCTGCCAAGTAAAGATGGTCAGATGAGGTATTTGAGCTATGAAATACCTCATAATAAAAAATTCAATTTAGTCATAGCTAAAACTCTTTAAAGACACTATATTACTAAATATTTGTGACTCTCAGAAAAGACATGAACAGGTGATTCTTAAAGAAGTCACATAAGTAGTCTATGTGAGTCAGGTCAGTATAACAATCGTTTGTGCTTCGTTTTGTGAATTTTGTTTTATTCATATACCTAAAGATATTGATAAGAGGCATAGCTTGAACGTAGATGACTTGAAATCTCAGTGTTAGATTACCACAAATATTTGTTCATTTTCATACATTAAAGAAATTGAAATTGAAGCTCAACGATGCACAGCTTATATTCATATTGCAGTTGCAGAAGAAATGGATGAGTCTAGATAAGTCAAGTCATTATTAGGTTTATTATATTTCGCTTTTAATTAGTTTTTTCATATACCTAAAGATATTGATAAGGGAGAAAGTTAGAACGTAGATGATTTGATATCTCTGGCATATTAACATAAATATTTATTTGTTCCCATAAAGAAGCGGAAACTGATGCTAATGCTTCTCATATTCATATTGCAGCAAAATGGTTATAAGGAAGTTCATTAGCGATGAAACCCCAAACATATACGACAACTCGCTTTGTTCGGCAGAATTAACGGGAGGTTTACAAAACCAGCTGATATCCGTTTCAGTCGTGAACATCTTTTTGTCCATTACTGCAGTTCTCGGGAACACTTTGATCCTAGCTGCCCTTCACAACGAGTCTTCACTTCATCCGCCGTCCAAACTATTCTTTCGCAGCCTGGCGATAACTGATCTCTGTGTTGGTCTCATTGTAGAACCTCTCGCAGTTATTAATTGGATGTCTACAGTGAACGAACAATGGAATATTTGTCGTTTTCCAAGAGATATAGGATTCATAACAGGCTATATATTGTGCTCAATGTCTTTGTTAACAATCGGTGCCATAAGTGTGGACGGACTTCTCGCCCTGTTGTTGGGACTCAGATACAAACAAATCGTCACTCTGAAGCGAACCTATGCAGTTATAATTGTGTTTTGGGTGGTATCTATTGTCGGTACCATGTTATCCTTTTGGCATAATCTAGTACTGTCATGGTATCTCTATACAGGTACATCATTGTGTTTCGTAACTTCTGTTTACTCATACATCAAAATTTTTTTCACACTTGGTCATCGTCAACATCAGGTAGAAAACAGTGTTCTACGACGACCGAACCAAGCAATCCCTCTCAACATAACTCGATACAGAAAGGCAGTGTACGGTGCACTGTGGGTACAGTTGGCATTAGTTATTTGTTATCTACCATATAATTTGACGATGGCTTTGACAAACAGTGGTACACCGACCAAAGCTATTTATCTCGCCAGGCAAGTTACGAGAACTTTCCTTTATCTCAACTCGTCATTAAACCCGATGCTATACTGCTGGAAGATCAGAGAAGTCAGACATGCGGTAAAAGAGACGATAAGACAAGTTTTGTGCTCATCAAGTTAAGAACGGACTGATTTTATTCATAACCAATGAAACCGCCTTATAGGTTGTACATCAGAAGTAGATGTAAAGCAATGGCACAGACTGTCTAGTTATATCTTTAGCCTTCATTAGAAGCTTTCATTTAGAACTGTAACTATATTGTTCATTTTATCAGCCTTTTAGCTAGTACGAGTTTAACCAAAACCTCTTGTGATTTTGGCCATGGTTTTCCTCGGAAATACTGCATGACGTATTTTAAAGTCGGAAGTCTGAATGCCCTTTTCCTCTGGAAATACCCCTAAAATTAGTTTTTTACTACCCCATACAAGGCTCTCTTCCAATGATAGTTTTTTAAAATTTATTCTTAGCTTATGGTTCAGCCGCAAAGCTATTTTTAGAGAGGCAAATGATAAGTCAGTTGTAATGATGTGATTAAATTTTAAATATGCGTGACTTGAACAGCTTGTGAAAGAAATTGCCTCCTCAGAGAGTTTACGTTCGTCGGCGAATCTCAAAACTTTGTTCGTTCGTCGGCGAAGAAATTCAAGTTCAAGGGGAAAAAGCCAATCAAATGCATTTACATGAGCCAAAATCTAACGGAAGTTGCCAAAAACTACCACGCTTCACGCTTGAACGCTACAGATCTTCGTCCAAAGACTGTAAACAACGAAGTTTTACCGTATAACTTGAGTAATTCTTGGTTTATTTTTCTTGTTTGAACCGGTAAGAATGAATGAATAAGGCGTTCACAGCAGTCAGCACTAACAATAATTCGTAGTAATCTTCCAATGTGTCAAATTGACTGCGTTCATCGCACGTCTTTAATATCACAAGAAAAAGCGGCACGAAAGATCCTAAAACTGATATTCCTTCTCGATCTCGAATGTTTATTTATTTACTCGAACGAGTGCCGCAGCGCCTTTTTCAACGAACCGATGCGGCGCTTATTTAAAACTTGTGATTTGTGATGAACACTGTAGCTACGTAATGTTTCTTTCTACTTTCTTTTTTTCAAAAACGACAACGACAGCATAACAACGATATAACAAATTAAAGTTAGTTTTAAAGGGTTTGATGACTCATTTGAGATAAAAAAAAAATAATAACCATAGCAAAATTTGAAAACTTGAGAATTCAAAATGTGTTCAAAAAACATTTCAAATGAGCGCCACCCTAGAATAGAATTGTCCGGAATAAGCGCTGCATTTTGCAGACAAGTGTGGAAGCAAGTATTGTGCCGACAGAATAAGGCATTTTCGAGCATAATTTGAGAAAAATAACAAAAAGTCGGAGAGTCAGTAACGCTGATGATACGAATAACAGTTGCAAGAAAAATTTAAAACTAAATACAAAACAAATGGTAAATAAATAGTGGAACAGAGAATTAACTCTGAAGTGTAAATTAAAGTGCTACTTAAAACCCATGAATAACCCACTGGGCGTTAGCCCTAGTAAAGGGAAACAGGAACCACACGAGGCAAAGAAAAAATCTTTTGACCTCGGTGGGAATCGAACCCACGACCTCCGGAGGTCGTGGGTTCGATTCCCACCGAGGTCAAAAGATTTTTTCTTTGCCTCGTGTGGTTCCTGTTTCCCTTTACTAGGGCTAACGCCCAGTGGGTTATTCATGGGTTTTAAGTAGCACTTTAATTTACACTTCAGAGTTAATTCTCTGTTCCACTATTTGTGTTCCTAGTGCTACGCGGCACTACATTCAAATGGTAAATAAATTGTGATTTATGAGATTGTTAGCTAAAACGGGCTCGGTGTTGGTTGACGCAGTGGTGAGGGCGCTCTCTTTCCACCAATAGGGAGCTTACGAATCGACGACTTTTGCACGACGACGCCGTTAGATTGCGTGACATGCCCACTGCGCATGCCTTTCTGAGCACTTGCCAGCTTCGCGCCAAAGTCGACGACGTTGGTGAGAGCGATTTGCCGGCGTCTTGGAAACAGGAGGACGTGAGGTTAGTTTTCAAAGTTTTCTCTCGATAGTTCGGGTATTTCTGCCAGATAATTTAAGTATCACATTAGGGACATGTTCTTGACGTTTGATTTTCATTTGTTTGCCTGTTTTCGTTCAAGAAACGACCTTCTACAGTGCTATGGCGAACACTATGAGTTCAACCAACACTGAAAGCGGTCAAAGCACGACACGGTATGAATGAAAAGTAAATTACTGTATGAAAAATCTTTCATTTTAATCACGCTTCACAGAAATATGACATTTTCTAGTGTACAATGAATTTGAAAGGACTAAAAAGTTGCTTTTAAACATTCGTGTCGACAGTTAGAAACAAGGACGAGATAGCTCAACTACAGAGCTAGGCGATTTTTCCTCTGTTGTTTTGAGTGGTCTTTATATAGCCAGCCTGATATTTTAAAACACACATTTTTCTCGACTTACAGCTGCGCTTCCTTTTCTGCCATGCGAGCACATTTTGTTAGTCTGTCTTGTGAATTTTTTTCTCGAGCTCCTGAGAAAAACCAACCAACCAGTGTGATTTCATAAATAAATAGCTTGTTGAGAAAGGGTTGCATTTACAGTGAGCAGGAGTCAGAAATGCAAGGCTGCGCATTATATCCTCATTATGTACTTTATCAAGCAAGATTTTTGAAACGGTAACAGTTACGTTTATAGAAATTAAGCATAACTGATGCATCTACTTTCCTGCTGGTATTAAATTGAACAATTGATCTCTGCACAGAGCTCCATAATTAAGTTTTTAATATTTATTTATTTGGTGCCTTAGTTAGTTAGTTAGTTAGTTAGTGGTATATTTAAACATTTATTAAGTAATAGTTATATTTTTTATCATTTTTTCACAGAATGTCTAAAATGAAACGGTCACTGAAACATGACACCATATTTGGTTGCGAACTCCTAAGTTGGGAGCTGTGGAAGTACCGTTCAGGTACCAGAGAGCGAGGGAACTGCTTGGAGGAAATATGCAAAATTCTGAATAACATCAAAGATACCCAATTTTGCGTTTCGCCAAAGGGTTTGAGAGACCGCTTGAAAATTCTAGAAAGGGATTACAAGGCCAGGAGGAGAGAGGTCGAGAGGGGCTCGGGAATTTCCCAGGAATATGGAGAAATAGATCAGATCATGGAAGACTATTTAGAGAGAAGAGATGAGGAAGAGGCTAAACAGACCAAAGAATCAGCAGAGGATCGAAACAAGGAGGATCAAGATAAAGCGACAGGGGAGGAGATGAGGGAGAGGGCTATGGAGCGGCTAGCTCAGACTAAGAAGCGAAATGGGAAACACGAACCGCGAAAAAAACGCCAAAAAAGCAATGACACAATCAACTATCTCAGGGACAGAGAGGGAATCTCAGTTAAGACAAGATGAGCTAGAGATAAAGAGAAAGCAAGAAGAAGCTACCATGACTACTCAGCACGCACTGCTTTCTCAGCTGCGAGATCAACAACAGTTACAGATGCAGCAACAGCAGCAACAACAGTTTATGCAGATGATGCTTAACAGCCAGCAAGCACAATCTCAGGCAATTATCTAACTTTTAAGAAAGGGACAGTAGTTTTGGAGCAGCTAGTATTGCTGTAGTAAAAGACATCTTTTTTTGTGCATCTTAGCATTTGAACAGAGCTTTTGATTTCTTTCCATCACTTTGTTGTACTCTGATGATAACGCGTTTTACACTACTGATAGGTTGTCTTATTTTGACCATGAATTCTTCTAAGAGGCCAAATTGTTTATGTCGTATAACAAGAGTATTGCAAGTGTATCTTAAGGACAATACATCAAAAAAAAAGAATTCCTCTAGTGTTGGCGGATTAAGACCAAAATACTCTGAGGTAACAGAACCATATAAAATGCTATGCGCATTCTGCATTAATGCACATGTTACATACATTTTTCCTACAGCACTCAATCCGATTTTAAGGTACTTTTTAAAATCTAAGAATTTAAAATAATTAACAATGTCCCCGAATATCCACTCCACAGAAGAGCGGACTGTGCTCATTGAGGTGTTAAAATCTTGTTGAGCTGGGATCAGGACACCACCCTTATAGGGCCTTTGTAGGTGTGCTCGTATCGGATAGGCGGGGTCACCGTACACACAAAGGGGGAGGCCAGTTACTGGACAGTTGGAAAACCTCTGCAGTTCTCGCAAGAATCCTGAGGTAGCCAGCATGAAACTGTCATGGCGTCTTCCCTCAACTGGGCCAGATAGATTCCCCATTAATCCATTAGGCAAAGCGACAGCCTGAAACTTGATGGAGTGGACACGCTTATGGCCGTTGTAGATGGCTCGCTGGTTTTCGTTAGGCCTACAAACTGGACGCACAGTCCCATCTACGAATCCCCAACAGTTATTACAGGCAGCTTCTGCCTGTTCGATCGCCTCAGCGTATTGGAGAAGCTTGGGAGGAGAGAGCAAATCGTGATTGTATCTTGTAAGCAGATGATGCCACCGACCGTAAATCAAGTCCATTATGTGGTTTGTTATGATGGAAATCTCAGGAACCGGTCTGGCGAAATGATAAACTAAATCTCCATATCGACAAGGATAGGCATAGCGCTTGAGATACATGCATAATGCAGGTACCGAAGCAACAACTAAACCATTTTAAGTAGTTATCTCGTCAGTTAGCTGTAGTTGTTCAGCAAGTTTATAAATGTCCTCCCTGTGCATGTAGAAACGAAACGCGGCCTTGCATTCGTCGTTTGATTACTCGTCTAAATCGAACCTGTCGTAGTTCCAGTACGGAAACTCTGGATTTGTTGACTTGTGACAGTCGTACAAAAGTACAAATTCTTGTTCGTTTATAAAGTTGTTTCGATAAGCGTATGCGATACAAGCTCTCGTTTATCTGAAGTTAGGCATTTTGGTTTAAAGAACTCGCCTTGTCAAAACATAAAAACAAACTTCAGAAAAGGCGGGAAAATTTGCCGGTCGCGCACAAACGTCGTCGTCTTTACTGCGAATCGTAAATTCAAATTTGTACAGGACGACGACGCGGGACTATAAGGTGACCCAACGGCGCCGTCGTGCGAAAGTCGTCGATTCGTAAGCTCCCTAATGTGTCCCGGGTTCGATTCCCGGACTCGGCGTCATAATGGGACTGAGTTTGTTGGTTCTCTACTATGCTCCGAGAGGTTTTGCTCCGGGTACTCCGGTTTTCCCCTCTCCTCAAAAATTAATATTTGTCCCACACGGAACAACGAGCTTGTAGCTTTAAATCTTAACCGTCTATAAGTAGACTTTTTTTTTACATGAATTGTGCCTGATGAATATCTGATAAGGGGCTAGGCCCAGCCTCCATATTTGTGAAAATCATCATAAGGCTCGAAGGCCCGAAAGTTTTCCGGGTACCGAACAAAATTCGAGCAGGTATTTAATTTTCCGAGCAGACTTTTGACCAGAATAAGTGAGTTTTACGAGCATGGACGGGATACAGAATAAGCCATTTTACTAGCAGAATTTATCCAAACCAATCTTAAGTGCGGGGCCTTAAGCGCCGCATGGCGCACCGAGGCCAAACTAAGTCTTAATTAAGAATCTTTTAATTTGACGGCGATGTTTATAATTAGAAGGTGCTCTTTCGTGTAAATACGATGATTGCAGTTAAAGATTCAACAACCGTGTTAACTTCCATAGAAAGAAAAGTGTCAATTAAACCTTAACAAAAGCAAAGGGCCAAAATAGAATTGAGGAAACGTACCCAATGAATTATCTGAAATATTTCTAAAGGATATTCCGTGCAATTTCGCCTTCTTGTTGCGAGTTCTTTGTGAGGTTCACCTGTTAGGTTTGTGCGGAGACACTAATAGTATGCGTAGTGGGTGGATATTGGTAGCTGACAGGCATTTTTCATGCGGTATTAATTCCATAATGAAAGTTATTTGGAAAGAAACTTGGGGATCATTTATATAACCAGCATAACCAAGCCAAGCCAGAAGAGACATATCCTACTTTGCTGGTGCAAAATTTCGTCTTGCTCTGTGTGATGCGCATTATATCAAGAGAAGAACATCACAAATTTATCGGCTTTTCCTGGCAAACACAGAAAGGAAGACCGCGGGTTTAAGACCCATGAGGTAACTAAAAAGATACCAATGCTGAAGCAAATAGTATTTTCTAATTAGTTATTTATCCACGCAAGAAACCCAAACTGAACAAAAAATAGGAATAATAATAATAATAATAATAATAATAATGATAATAACAATGATAATGATGATAATGATAATAACAATAATAATAATAATAATAATAATAATAATAACTTCTAGCATGTATTTATTTAGCACCTTCACTGTACGCTCAAGGGTAACGATATGTGTGAATGCTTTACTGAATTAATTACCTTGAATACCAGTAAACAATGAGCAAGTATCGATAGATATGTACTCAGACACTTTCAAAGTACTACTACATATTCCCAGTCGTTCAAATCATAAATGAAGTCTAACTCTAGTAGTATATGCGGCGTCTGACAAATACCATCTCGCCTCGCAGCCGAGGAGCGAAGCGACGGAAAATCCCGTGGCCGAAAACGAAATGGGTGTACCAAGATTTCTACCGAGTGGATCTCAAGGTTGTGCTTAACCGTCAGCCGTTGGTTGGCACGGGACAACTCCCTGCTTGGCTGCGCAACTTTGGCCCACGGTCGCTCTATGATCGCGCTTGACAATTTTAGCGACAACCTCTGTTTCTGGCGTTGCTTGGCTGTACACAGCGGTGCAAGACCGGACAGAAGCACCAACAAAGCCCGTGAGTTGGTTCAAAGTTATTTCCAACTTCCCGCCCAGAGCCCACGCACATTTGCGATAAAGACCCATCCGTTCTAATCCAACGCTTCGTTGAAGAGTTGGAGCGGAGGGGAAGAAACATTCGAGCCGCGGTGGGGGCCGAGTTCCTGCCTTCCAACTTTGGGTTTCTTCCCAAAAAGCAGCGGGGGTTTATTGAAGACTGGTGCGACCAGGTCCCAACCTCAGTTTCAACTCGGGGAATTATGACTTGAATCTCATCAGGAAACACTTCATGGGGCGGCTGACCGACATGGCTAAAAAGCCCACCGTCGTGAAAAGAGCCAACAAGATCATCTCGACATCGCCAACTTCCTTGAGCAGGGAACCAGCTATGACAAATGGGTGAAAGATTTCGAGTGCAAGGGTGAAAAATCGTGGTTCCCGTGCGAATGGTTTGACACGCCCGACAAGCTCGATTACGAAGGGCTCCCACCCTATTCCGAGTGGTATTCCAAACTGCATTGCCAGTACGTGATGTCGCTGGATGAATTTGCGCAGTGCCAATGTCTGTTCGAAGAAAAGGGTATCCGGACCTTCGCTGATTGGTTGGGGGTATTACAACAACTTGGACGTGGCGTTGGGGCTGGAGGCACTGAGAAAAATGAGGAGCTTTTACACGGACAAAGGCATTGACATTTTGAAAGACGCGGTGTCGATCCCAGGCCGTCGGCATGCATTATCTCCTCCGAGCTGCTGTCGAAAGAGGCGCCGAGCTGTGGACGCCGGGGGAAGAAGCCTACGAGATGTTGAAAGGCGCGGTGGTTGGAGGGCCAAGCATCGTTTTCACAAGGTATCACGAAGTGGGGGAAACCAGCATCCACAACCACCAAGTCCTGAACCCCCGCTCGTGCCGCAAAATCGTGGAGTATGACGCCAACGCTTTGTACCTCTCGACAATGCTGCAAGACATGCCCTGCGGAAAGGAAAGAGTCGTTCACTTCGAAGAGGCGGCCAGAGAGGCGCCTGGTTTCACCCGAAGGCTTCAAGCGGGGGCCTGGTTTGGTTTCGCCGAGGTGGACATCGAGATTCCCAGCCCGCTGTGGCCGAAATTCGAGGAAATGTGTCTGTTCCTCATTAACAAGCAGGTGCCACCGAAGCTGTACCACAAAACATGGTGGATTACCGTCAGCGCACCGGCAGAAGCCGCTCAGACGGAAAAAAGTTGGTGTGTGCGTTGGCTGCGGGAAAAATGTTGGTCTTCACCCCTCTGTTGAAATGGTACGTCGACCACGGGGCTGTGATAACAGCGGTTCACCGCACCATCGACTACCGGGCCGCCAAACCCTCCACTTGGTTTGTGGAAGAAGTCACCACCGCTTGGCGGACAGGCGACGCGGACGAAAGCAAAGCACCCCTCGCCAACTTATTCAAGCAACTGGGGAATAGCGCTTACGGGAAGATGATTGAAGCGGTGGAGCGTCAAAAAAACGTGATTTACACGCGAGACGAAAAAGTTGTCGACAGAGCCCTGCTGAGTCCGTTCTTCGAGGATCTGGACGAAATCGGGGACGCGTACGAGCTGGAAAGCCTGAAGCCCAAGGTTGTGATAAAGCGCCCTTTCCAAGTCGGAATTGCGGTGTACCAGCTGGTGAAGCTGCGGATGCTGGAGTTCTACTTTCACTTCCTGGACAAGTACGTCGATCGCAAAGACTTCGAGCCGATCCAGATGGACACCGACAGCAATTACATCGCGATCAGCGGCGAAAAGCTGGAAGATGTCGTGAAACCGGAAATGCGGGTGGAATTTGAGGCGGACAAAAAAAACTGGCTGGCGTGGGACAAGTGGAGCGGGCGCACCCCTGGTCTTTTCAAACGCGAGTGTGAAGTTCAGCGGATGACTGCGACCTTCTCGAAGTGTTATTTCCTGGACGTCAACGGTTCTGAGGAACACTCCAAATTCAGCAGCACTCGAGGGGCACAAAGACATGGCGGCGAACCGGGGTTTCCGCCTGAAAGGAGGGCAGATGGTTACGTACCACCAACAGAAGCTGGGACTGAGTGCGTACTACGACAAACGGTGGGCGCTGCCCGACGGTATTCACACGGAGTATAATTAGCCAGGCCTCACAGGAGGGAGCTCAGTGTCGGGCAGAACAACCATCAACTCTTCCGTAACAAAGCTGCGCTGGGGCCCGTCGCGCTCTCCCGTCTCGGGGAGGGAAATCCAATTCATGACAGGTTGGCCTGGTTTCACCATGATCCCTTAAACCTCGAACACTTTCAAAGACCAAACAGGATCTGTGGCCCTTCGTGTGCCCCCCTCCAACTCACCAGGTTGAAACAAATAGCGCACTTCCACACCAAGGGGTAGCCTTTTTTCGGCCGCATCAACAGATCTGGAATACGGAGTTGCTGGCTGTGCGAAAACGGATTGTTTTCGGATCGCATCTGCCGGCTCCAATCCTGTCAGCCGGGTGGTTAGGTTGTTGAGAGCAGCCACAAGCCTCCCCCCACAACAAGTGTGCGGTTGAAGCGTTCCACAATCAACTGGTCGCGGTGGATTTCATCACGGCCACGACAAATGCCCGTTCCATGCGCCTCCATGACTCTGGAAACAGCCCCCATGAACTCCCGCCCCGGGTCCACCTGCAGCAGCTTTGGCCATTTGAGAGGCCCGTGCTTGTAAATCCTTTCAAAGGCCCGGACCACAGTCAGCGCGTATTTGCGCCCGACCTTGTCGTGCGGCATGAAGAGCAGGTCAGCTTGGTGCGCCGCGTTGGGTGTTGGCATGTCAAACTTCGGCCGAGGAACGTGCCGCGGTGCGGGAAGAAAGATCTGCCAAAGAGCCTGCTTTTGCAACCATTGTTTGGCCTCAGTTTCCGAAACCTTTGCGGCCTGGACCAGTTTTTTCACTGCGGCAAACCCTTTCCAGTAACCTTTGGGACTGTAGTAAATTTTTAAAAGGAGCCTCTGCAAGGCAGGAGTTTCCTGCTTAAAGGTAGGGTTTTTTTTTTCATTGAACCTATAAAACAGTGGGAAAGATGGCGAAACGGAAGGGTGTGCTGTGGAAAAACGTTGGTTGAGGACCATGAGAATTTCGAACTTTTTTGTCAAAGTTGTCAAAGGGTTGAGGAGCTCGCCACCCCAACCAAAACCAGGTAGGAGGTGGGGTGGACAACAAACCCTGTTTCATACACCCATCCTCGCAAAATTCTCAAGAAACACGAAATATTCGATGCTGTCAACACCATTTCGGATGGTGGGCGAGGAATCTGCGACCCATTTCGGTGGAAGTTTTTGGGAAGCCTCATCCGCGATTTCAGGGAGTTTTTCTTTCCCAAGTCGGTGAATTTCTTTTGCTTTTTGTATGATTACTTTCAAGCGGTTCCAGAAGGAGTTTGGCCGAGCAAAAAAGAAATTCTTGCGAACCTCTTTCCTGCCGTCGAAAAAATCCACCCAGCAACAAGTCGCCGGGCGAAAGAAAGGTTCGATGGATGGTGGTGGGGCTTGAACCGAACAACGTGAATCTCCACGTCAAATCCCTCCGCGACGAAACGTTTCGTGTATTTCGCCTGAATTTTTTCGGGGATCTCCATGCAGTGGTCGCTGACAAAGTCGTCAATTAATTTGACCTTTTCAAGAAATTCACAAACGTCTCTCCCCGCAGATGAAAGCAGATCGAGTCGAGAATTTTTTTGTACTCAATCCGGGCGAAGTTGGCCTTTTCTGCCTTTTTTCCGAATTTTTTGAAGCAACCCATTCGATTGGGATGATTTCAGGCCTGAGGCCGAAACGCCTCCTCCGACACCGCCACCAACCCTCGAAGAGGAGGAAAATGAGGTTTTTTCCACCCCCACCAACACCAATGGAAGAGGCTAGCGCTGATGGTGAAGTGGTCCATCCCATCCCCACCACCACCCCGCACCAAACCTGAGAGGAACCGGTGGTGACCGGCTTGCTTGAAGGGCCCAGCGAATCTGTCCAATTGCAAACGATAAATCAGCTGCTCACAAAATTCGGGGAAGACCCCAACTACAGAGTGAAAAAGAAAGATTCCCCATTTCATTGGTTTTCAGTGGCGGATCTTCGAAGAGTCCAGAAGAGAGTTACGCTCACCGAAGCGGAGGAAGGCGGGAATTTTCGCCACAGCAGCTGCAAGAGGGGGAAAGGAGATTGAAACGAACTCCCCCGAAGGAAAGAAGAGCCCACCCCGCCACCGATTGGGAACAGGCCATCATGTCGCGCCGACCCGACCCGACTGGGAAACGGAGGGAAGTGGCTTTGGCAAGACCGCTGACAACATGATCCACCGACTGTCATGATCCACCGACTGTACGTGGGCCTTGGTTCGATGCAAGCCGGCAACTCTTTAACGAAACTCCGCAAAGAGGTTCTCCTTTGGTCCAAAAGCTCCTTCAACTTGGTGTCATCAACGAATTCCAAGGCCGCAAAATTTTAATCGATTACATATGGAGGTGAAATGTTTCTCCTGCTGCTCGACTCCAGCCTCGCGAAGCTGCAACGAAACGGCGCCTCCCAAAAGCGCACGACCTCCAGATAGTATTCAACCCCCAATCCTGCTCGACAGCAGACGAAGCTACGAAGCGGCGGTCGACAACCTCATCACAATGAGCTACTCCTGGTACAACGTCGCGGCCGCCTACGGAAACAATGAGTTCAGGTGGCGAAAAACTGGTGACCCTTGGAAAACCCTGACCCTTCCTGATGGGATGTACGATTACACTGACATCAACCGCTTTTTACAAAACAACACCGGCTTTGTCGACCCCACCGCGGCAGAAGAGAAATACATCTTTACCCTATACTTCGACTATGCCATCACCCGGGTCGTGATCGGAGTGGCCGATGGGTATGAACTCGATTTCAATATTGGTGATTTCGGAAAACTTCTTGGTTTCGACAAACGGGTTTTGTCGGGCGCCACGACTTTCACGGGGGACAGGATCCCCGACATCACGCGGAGTGTCGACTGGGTGTTCCTGCATTGCGACCTGATCACGCAGCGGGCCAACGACATACCAAGAGATGTTTTGTTCACATTCTCCACAGCCAACCTCGAGGTCAGCTACCCTTTCACGAAAGAACCCCTCCGCCCCAAGTTTCACCCGGTCAACAGATCTCGAATCGACGCGGTGAGAATCCGGGTCACCGACGGGCGAAACAAGATTCTCGACCTTAACGACTCGGACGTGGCTGTGGATCTCATGATCCGAGAAATTTCTGCATGAGTATACAGCATGAATCGCCTTAGTAAGTGGATGAAATTTTATGACCCCCGTGTCGGCCGGTACCGCTTCAAACACAAGGGGTCGGGTGTGGTTCGCGACACCCTAACGCAAGCAGCCACAAAGGCAACCGAAAAAGGGACCCAGGCACTGACCGAAATGAGGGGCAAGAAAATACGTCAACTGTTGCAAAAACGCAACCCAGGCCCCAATAGGCGACCAAAGCCCCGACAAATGGATGCGATGGTCCAACTGAGCCAAATTTTGGCGAACCAACTTTAAAACCTCTTCCTTGGAGCAGAAACATTTTTTGTCTGTGTATACAGCCATGTTCAGAGCGCCCCGCCTTCTTAACAAGGTGGACTACCTCCAATTCCAACTTAACAGCCCGCTCTCGTTGCCGAGAAACGGGCAGGAGCAGACCAAAGGTGGGTTGGTGTTCAATGTGAAAGACCGAGGCGTCATTCTTGACTGGTACAACGCTTATTTCCAGGCGGAGTACGAGCTGCAGGTCAAATCGAACGGGAATTTCGTGGCCGCCGATGTGGCGTCGGCACCAGTCAACGGCTCGTTCTTCCTCATTCGAGATTTGAAGATCAGTTGCGCTGGAAAATCCCTTTACGAAGCCAACGGCCTTCACAAAGTTGTTTTCATCAAAGACCTGCTGGAATTCTCCGACGACTACGCCCAAAGTGTGTCAAAGGATGAGTTTTGATATCTCGACAATGACAACACGACCGTAACAGGCGCCGCCGCAATCAACCTTGCGATAAGGGCACGCGCGCTTCTTTCTTAGGGAGACCCCCAAAAGACGGTCAAAACGGTGATACCTCTCAAGAGCTTTTCCTTCTTCGATGAGTTGTCAGACAAACTTCCTCCTCCAATGCAGCTGCAGTTCGAAATAAGACTTCAGGACGACGGTAAGATGCTTTTCGGAGGCGCCGCAGCCACCAACCACCGGATTGTTGTCAAGCTGTTCGAGCTGTGGGTTCCGAAGTTGATGTTTCTCCAGAGGGGCAGAAGATCGTGAATGAAAATTTTCTGAAACCCACCCAATGGCGCTACATGAAGGAGACGCCAACCGATAAGATGCTGGGGGGCAGTGGTTGATAAATCCTGGGGTCTAAAACGCGAAGCATGTGTTCGTTTTCATACAAAAGGTGGCGGATCTAAATGCCGCCACAACGAACCCCTATGTCTTCCACACCTTCGACCTCGATGGCGGGGAGAAACTTGCAACTTGCCGACTTCAGTACGGCTCAACCTTTTATCCCGAATTGGAGTACGATGGGGAAGACCAGATCCGGATACGCCGCGACCTGATAGAGTAAAGCTACAGGAAAAACGATGTCAACACCTCATCGTCTATTTCGATCTCCGGCCGACAAAGGAGAGCATGACTGGGGATGAGAAAAAGCTGATTTGCACTACCGCTTGAACCAAGCAGCCACGGGAGATTACCGCCTGTACGCCGTAGTCCTGAATGAGGAAGAGGTCATCATAAAACAGATTGGCAACGGGTTGGTCGTTGTATGATTTGCTCCTGAGCGAATCTGGAATTTTTTTTCTTTGACATAAGATGCCGACGGTGTATCACCCGTTCAAGCTCGCTCTGACGGAGGGCCAAAGAGACAGCCTCATGAAGGCTGCAAAAGAAAGAGCGGCTGTGACTCTGCGTGTCAAGTCGAAACAGATTTGAAAGGGCAACGACCTTTTGTTGGCCGCCACGCAAATAAACCGACTGAAAAAAGCCGCCAGCGCCACTCATGGCGTGGATGCTACGATAAGCAAGACACAGATGTCCAAAACTTTTCAGCGCGGCGGCAACATCTTTACCACATTGTTTAGTTTGGCTCGGCCTTTGCTCGCAGCCGCGGCGAAAGCTTTGGCGACCGCGGGTCTCAGCTTCGACGCGGAAAGAGCTTTGAAAAAGATTTTCGGAAGCGGCTTCGGTCCCCAGAAAGTGCAGTTGTACAAACTTGTGCAAGTGCTGTCTCCCGCCCAGAAAATGCTTCCGAAAAATATCTTGTCGGAAAAGGCCTTGTCCTCGGCGGCGGCCCCACACAACACGGTGGGTTCCTTGGTATGATGGCTTCAATCGGCGTCCCTCTTGCGATAAGCCTTGTCCAAAAAATGTTAGGGAGTGGAAACGCGCGTGGGTCCGTCGCACTCCTTCCCGCCTCCCAGCACCGCCCGCCCCATCAGAAAGCGGAATGAAAATGTGCCCCCCACCCGTTTGGGGGTAGTGGGAAGACTGGGAGCGACCGATGATGGGGCGGGGGAAAAAATTAAGTTCAAGGACGTGCCCCTTTCCAACATTGATCTGATGAATTGGTGTGAATATATCGGCATCCCGCTCAAGGGCATCTTTTCCCACAACGAGGTCAAACCCCTGCACCATTCACCCTGCATCATCAACCTGGTTTTGGCACACATTACGTTTGGTGTTGGAAGGGAAAAGATATGGAATATTTCGATTCCTTCGGACTGCCACCCTCAAACGAGTGGGAAAAGGAAATGCGAAAGCTGGGCCACAAAACTTTTCTTTGGAATGACAACCAAATCCAGTGGATTGGAAGTGTGAGGTGTGGGTATTTCTGCCCGCTTTTCCTCAATGAACGCAACAAAGGGCGCAACCGAAGAATGGGAAAAGCCAAGTGCGCGGTTTGTGGCATAACAAAAACCCCCTTCTTGCGGGGAAACTCTCGAGCAGAGGGCACTGGTGTTTTATCTGAACTTGCGGGCACTGCGCTCGACTTCACTCTGCAGCATGGATTTCCCTTCCTCGCGAAAAAGGGGGTGGAAGCTGGCCGTTATTATGCTTATGAGGCACTGCGTAACCCGCAGCTTCAGAAAAAAGGCAATCAACAATGGGCTGCGCAAGGCCACCCCGGTTTTGGAAAAGGTTGGCAGTGAGATGTTGGACCAGCTTTCCACAAAAGTGCGCCCCAACATCCGTTACAAAACCGACAGGCCTGATTTGGACGGGGCTGGCCTTGGTGATTTCTTCAATCCCCGTTTCATTTCACAAGGCGTTTTGGTACCCAAGTTTGCAACCGACATGAAGTTTTTGAAAGCTTTCGGAAAAGCAATCCCGCAACACCACGGGTACGTGGATATTGCCAAGAAAATGGCACGTAACTACTTCGGGACAGGTGTGGATGTGTATGAATTGATCGGGAAACTACACGCGCCAAAAAAAGGTTGGACCCTCCCCGGCCACAACTATTCCGGGCCTTACAACCCACTGGATGACCAGTTGAGATACGACCCCGAAACGGGTGAAATCTTGGAAGTATTTCAAAAACCAACCGTCCCCACCAACGCGGTGGCAATGCAGCATGATGCTGATTACAGGGTTGCGATTTTCGCGCGAAAAAATCCGGGGAGAACGAAAAAAAATGCAAGCATGTTGCTGACCGAAAAATGGTCAAAGCGCTTGACGCAATTCCTCGGGGAAAGAGGCAATGTGGCCACGCGTTGGCTCGAAATGCAATCAATGTGAAAGAAAAACTTGGTCTTGGTCTTGGTTTCGTACCTTAAACAAGTAAAGAATTCCTTAACAAACCCACCTCTTTTTTTTAATTCATTACACATTTGTCTTAAAAAAAGCTCTGTAAAACAAATCATGGTATCTTTTTGGTAATCTTTGTAAACTTTCGTAAAGAATGTGGGGAATAGGGGGCTGCTTAAGGCCCTCTCCACCGAAAGTTTTAATTCTTTTACATTTTCTTCTTCCATTCCGAAAACAACATCAAGAAAAATCATAAGATCGTTGTGTGAATATTTCAAACCCTCCTCAACCACCTGGCGAAGTTGTTGATTAGTGATATGGCTGTCTGCCATTGTACCAACACCTCCCCTCTCTCTAAATGGCCGAACGGTGAGGGGTAAAAACTATGTGAGAGTTTCAAAATCTTTGTTTGGGCCTTAAAAACCCATGTTTTACTTTTCATGCTGTTTAAGCTCAATTTCTACTCGTCGGAACTCCTCCGCAACCTCCTCCTCAATCGTTTTGGGTTGCAATACTTCACTTGCAAGGGGCACCAAGACCCCACACAGTGCGAATAGAAATGCAGTAACCATGGGTTGATACATAATATATGACCCACCTTTTTTCAATATCCTCAACTTCATACCACTGGATCTAAAAATATTGATAAGAGGCATAGCTTGAACGTAGATGACTCAACATCTCTGGTAGACTACCATAAATATTTATTCGTTGACATAAACAAACGGAAATTGAAACTCATCGATGCCCACCTTATATTCATATTGCAGTTGCAGCAAAATGGATGACTCTAGATAAGTCACGTCATTATTAGGTTTAATTATTTCGGTTTTTTTTTAAATTAGTTTTTTCATATACCTAACGACACTGATAAGGGAGAAATTAAGAATGTAGATAATTTGATATCTCTGGCAAATTAACATAAATATTTATTCGTTTTCATAAAGAAGCCGCCGAAACTGATGCTAACACATTTCTCATGTTGATATTGCAGCAAAATGGTTATAAGGAAGTTCATTGGCGATGAAAAACATGTACGACAGCTCGCTTTGTTTGGCAGAATTGACGGGAGGTTTACAAACCCAGCTGATATCCATTTTAGTAGTGAACATCTTTCTGTCCATTGCTGCAGTCCCCGGGAACGCTCTGATCCTAGCTGCCCTTCACAAGGAGTCTTCACTTCATCCGCCGTCCAAAATATTGTTTCGCAGTCTAGCGGTAACTGATCTCTGTGTTGGTCTCATTGTAGAACCTCTCGTTGTTATTTATTGGATGCCTAAAGTGAACGAACAATGGAATGTTTGTCGTTTTTCAAGAGACATAGGATTCATAACAGGATATATATTGTGCTCAGTGTCTTTGTTAACAATCACTGCCATAAGTGTGGACAGACTTCTCGCCCTGTTGTTGGGACTCAGATACAGACAAATCGTCACTCTGAAGCGAACCTATGCAGTTATAATTGTGTTTTGGGTTGTATCTATTGTCGGTACCATGTTATCCTTTTGGAAGAATCTAGTACTGTTATTGTATCTTTATACAGGTACATCATTGTGTTTCGTAACTTCCGCTTACTCATACACCAAAATTTTCTTCACACTCCATCATCGTCAACATCAAGTACAAAACAGTGTTCCACGACGATCGAGCCAAGCAATCCCTCTCAACATAATTCGATACAAAAAGGCAGTGTACGGTGCACTGTGGGTACAGCTGGCATTAGTTAGTTGTTATCTACCATATAATGTGACGATGGCTTTGACAAACAGTGGTACACCGACCAAAGCTATTTATCTCGCGAGGCAAGTTACGAGTACTTTCCTTTCCTTCCTTTTCATCAACCCCCATTCTATACTGCTGGAAGATCAGAGAATTTAGACAGGCGGTGAAAGAGACGATAAGACACATTTTGTGTTCGTGGAGTTAGATTGAACGGAATGTTTTGTTTGTCGCCAGTGACAACTCTTTAAGAGTTGTACATCATAAGCCTATATGCAAAGCAATTGCAATTTCAATAGCACACACTGTACTGTCTAGTTATCGCTGTAGACTATATAAGAAGCTTTTACTTTGGAGTTGTAAAGATGTTTATTCTATCTATGATGTTTATTCTATCTATGATTTAACTTGTACAGGCATAGTAACTAAAACCTCTTGGTTTTAGCTCTCTCTGGAACGTTTACTCGCGCGCATGGTTGGAAACAGTTCCCGAGTCATTTCCTTTACGTACGGCGAAGTCTGAATGCCCTTTCCTTGTGGAGAAACCTTGAAATGAACTTGTTTACTGGCTTCTACTCATTTCTTGTAGTCTTGAAGAGCCGAAACGTCAAGGAATTGTATTTGTATTGCGCTATTTACAGTTAAGGAATACTTTTGCTTCTTGCTGTAAATTGTAATAGCACGTTGTCGTGAATTGTAATAATCCAGGCTGTCGTAAATTGTAATAACATCTGTCGTGTTTTGTAATAATTCTTTAGAAATGAGAAACGTATCCAGTGAATTCAGTTTTTATCTATTAATTTTTTTTAGCAACCATCTTTTAATTCGATGCTGGCTAATTACCGTAAACGCTCTTAAGCCCATCCCCCCCCCCCCTCCCCTCTCTAATAAGCTCCCCTTTTTGAAGTCGGTTTTGGAATAAGCCCCCCATCTTTAATAAACCCTCCCCCCTCCTCTTTTTTCTGTCCCCCCTATTCCCTATTGGAAAATCCACTTTTCATCAAATATGCACTCAAACATATAATACTGTCTGCTTCTCTATATTAAATAGAAAAATTTCACTGCAGTTGTTTGAGTTTTGTACTAAAACTGTTTTAAAACGAAAACGGCGTGTTTCAGATTTGAAATTAGCCCCCGCCCTCTCTCTATTAACCTTCCCCTCCTTTCAAATAAGCCCCCCGTTAATGACGCCCCCGGGGGCTTAATAGAGCTTTTACGGTAACATAACTTCGTGTTTCAGTGTTTTCAGTGAAAAACGTTTCGCGGACACATTAGACTTATTACACTGAGGAATATTTCGTTGCCAATATGATTCTTCTACTGTCCTTGGCAGTAAATATAAGAAACAATTAACACTTGAAATGCAGTCATGGAACTTGAACTGTGCTCGGTGTTCGGCTCCGAGAGGTCTCTGTTGGCTGACACTCGCGGCGTTATATCAGTTTCTTATCGTAAATCATGGCGCGAAATTTGCCGCCAAGACCCCAAACCGTTTTCCTTCTCGTCCTCTCCACTTGGCCAGGCGTAACCCTACCGAATTCCCACCGCGATTGCCCCACTCCATCCCACAAATATTAGAGCAGAGACATAGTTATAACAGGGATACAACAACAACAACAACAACAACAACAACAACAACAACAACAGCATTTATTGCACTAAAAAGGAATAGGTTCCAAAAATGCAGAAATGCAGAAAAAAAAAAACAGTCGAGGCGGGCAAGACAAAAAGAGAAGTTTAATTACCAAGTAGGAAAATTACAAGCAAAAACCAACGAATCAGGACTATTCAAATATGGAAGTAGCAAAATTGCAGACCAATATAAAAGGATGTAATTATATATATATACTGTATATAAATTATAACCAACTAACATCCTTAACAACTATTAACCGAAGTGAAGGTGGCTAGTGGTGAATATTTACCGAGGCACGAAGCGAAGTATATACTAAAACAGTGAGATAATATACACCACAAAAGTTGATTTTAATTCATTTATTCTAGCAACGATTGCAATATTTTACAGCGCGCAAAGGACTGAAACAACAAGCCGCCCGTTTTCTCGCTGACAGATAAAATTTCTGAAGATATTTGTTTAGTTCTGGTGGCGACATTTCTCTGTACTTGAAACCATTCTGTAAAAAAATATCATTCAACTTTGGTTTTCAAGTGAACAAGTGAGGTTACGCAAGATTAATTTGTATTTGTAAGCAAAACCTTTCTTATTGGGTTTTATCGATAAAACGTAAACCATACCTTTAAACACGGCAAAATCTGACTGCTTCGTCGTTAATTTGGATGATTTCTTCGCTTGTCACGGATGCAAACCGGGACGCCATTCTTTCTAAATTCACACGAGGGAGCACAAAACTCGCGAGTTGCTCGGAGGTAAATAGCAAAGGATATTCGGAGTTTGACTAGCCAATCAAAGCGCGCCTTCAACGCTATCCACTGTTTTGGTATATACTAAATACAGATGTAAGGTTGCTATTGATATATAGGACAAGTAATCGAGCACGAATGAGAGGATACTCAATAAGTGGGGGTGTTGGGTATCCAGAGCCCCTAAACATCCCCGCACGAATCATCATTGGATGATTATGTGAATGATGCAGCATGCATGTGTGAGTTCAGTTGAAACTCCTTTACATGCCGTCAAAACACCAAACGCCTGCACTGTTTTGTGCGACAGAAGGAGCTCATTTGTTAGGAGTAAAGGCAGGTAATAGGTGAAAAAAGTTTATGCCAACACAAAAGGCATATCTTTCAGCACCGCTACCAAATAAAAAAAAGTACCTGTTAAAAACGTTTTTTAAAAAATAATGAATAAGAATAACTGTCGAAACGTTTATCTTCAAGCTAGGCAGTAAGAAACACTGAAACACGATGTTATGGTAATTGGCCAGCAACGAATTAAAAGATGGTTACCTAAAAGATGGTTACCTGTTGCTGAAAAAAAAAACTGAATTAACTGGATAATTTCTTATTTCCAAAGAATTATGACAAAACACGATAAATTTTATTACAATTTACGACAGCTTGGATTATTACAATTCACGACAACATGTTATTATAATTTACGATAGGTGTTACAATTCACGACAACTTTTATTACAATTCACAATGTTATTACAATTCACGACAGAACAACTGCTTCCCATAATGTGCAAGGATGTTGAAATCTAACCAGTTTTGCGAGAGATCCCAGGAGAAGAGTTGAATAGGGGAGCCAACACCGTCCCTGATGCGCGGCTGGATATTGTTGCTAGGGTATTCTGGAAGAGGCAGAAGTCGGCTTTATTTGATGTGAGAGTTTGCCACCCAAATGCAGACTCCTATAGAGATATGGATCCAGACCAGATATTTCAGGCAGCACGAAACAGAGAAGAGGCACCAGTACGCTAGCCGAGTGTTAGAAGTATAATAAGAGCAAGCTACATTCACGCCATTAGTTTTCAGCACGACAGGTGGAATGGCGGTGGAATGTAAACGATATCATAGTAGACTTGGTGAGTTAGTTGCTACAAAGAAGGGCGGAAGCTATACAACTACCATGTCATGGATCAGTTCAAGAGTGTCCTTTGCGCTGCTGAGATCAGTATTACTTTGCTTAAAGAGGTTCGCGAGCGTCTCTGAGGAGATTCCATTTAAAATTGTCGGACATTGATTTAGATATTGAAAAAGGACATGCAAATATTCGTTAAGGCATTGAGAGCGCTCTTTCTGGAGAACTCTAGCCAAAGCCAGGAATACTGAGCCAAGAAGTGTATGTAGTTTTGTAGCTAGTTTTTGTCACATTTTCTGGAAGCTAAGCCATAATCTTGTTTTCTTCTTATGTCCTTGATTTATTTTCAATCCAAGAAATTCATAGCAAGTGAAAGTTATACACCCTATGCAAAACTGGCTACCTTTAAATTATTTTTTAGTTAATATTCAAAATAGTTTCACTAGCGTCGTTTTTGAGACAAAAATGCTAAAGAATTTGTTATCCCGAACATGGGTTAGTGAGGCTATTTTGAATATGAACAATTAAAAGAATAATTTAAAGGCAGCCATTTTTGTATAGGGTCTATTAGACAAGCATTACAGTTTTCTCAGTTCGTAACTTTATAATTGTGCAAGTATTTATTGTTTTGTAAATATTGGATGAATTGTTAAATAAGATTATTATTGTTATTATTTTGGCCGTTGACAAACGTATGGATGCTAAAATGGTAAAACATAGGGCGCACAGCGTAACCTATGCAGTCTGAAGGAACTATTAAAAGAAAACTACTGATTTACAAAAAATATATATATACAATAAAAGATAAAAATCTAATAAAATAAACAATCTAAAGTTATCTAAAGTTATTCGATACTATAAAAGATAAAAGTCTAATAAACAATCTAAAGTTATCCGATGAGCTATACTGAGCGCGTATGCCATTCCCTTATGGAAAGCTAAGGGACAATGGCTTTGAAAGTTCTCACTATGTTGAAAGAAGTCGAGATGGTAGCCTTCTGCATCTTTCTCAATACGTCATAGCCCCTGCTGCCAAAGAGCTTCCTCATTGTCAGGTCTAGATCCATTGACCATCCCCCTAACACGTCAATGATGATGTTGCATTGTTCAACGGCATAGCCTGGGTACTGCTTCCTCAGCTCGAATCACAGAGGCCCGTACTTGACCGTCTTCTCCTCGGACTTCTTTTCTCGATGCTCCATCCACGGACAGGACATCTCTACAGCCCACACCTTCTTATTCTTGTGGTCCACAAATCGAGCGTCCACTCTGTTAGCATTGACAATGGTGTGTTCCGCATAAACTGGGACATTCCAAAACGTTAGTGCCTCAGGTGACTCGTACACTGGTTTGGGAACTGCACACGAGTACCAGGGAGGAACTGAATCAATTAGCTTCAGTTCCCTCGCCATCTCGAAGAAGGGAATTTTCAGTGCTGCTTTGTGTCTCTCTAGGTATTTAGACTGGGCTAAAGCAGCGCACCCCGCTAGCACATGCGCAAGAGTTTCAGGAGATTTCCCACACAGTCTACACGTGACTTTGCCCTGTGTTGTACCTGTTTTGTAGACTGTGTACACCTTAGTGGGCGTGAGCTGCTCGTAAGGCTCCATTACGCCAGCGATGGTATGGGTAGGAGTGCATGTCCAATCGCGCAGCCAGGCAAAGCATCCGCACTGACTTAGCTCACAGTCTTGCCATCTAGCCTGCAGGAACTGTCCGTGCCACTTCTCCTCATTGATCTTCTCTTTCAACTTCTCCATATCTGCCTTTTTAAGGTGTTCTTTCACTTTTGGCCCTTTGATCTCCGTCTCAGGATCGCTCACGGACCGGCACGATGGTTGAGGGTACTCCAGAGACAAGCTCGTGCCCAGTTCCTCGGCAAACTTGTGCGCTTCCTTCATCAGTGACGTGTGTCCCTTCTCTACCGCCCTCTCTTCGGACTGTTACACTGCCCTCATAGAGGGATCCATGTTCTGACAAAGCTTCATTGCCGCCTTGATCTTGGTCAACTTGTATTCACGCTCAACCGAGTGCAAACCACGCCCGCACTGGCATTGCGAACTGGTTGCTGGCTCTCACACGGTTAATGTCTGACAGAGGATTATTATTATTATTATTATTATTATTATTATTATTATTATTATTATTATTATTACTGAGAAGTCCGACCGTAGTGGAATGAAGTCGAGTATTTTACTTTAACTGTTGCCAGGAAAGTATGAAAAGAGGTATTCATTGATGTAATTTATTTTTGGCAGTATTTATTTAGGCTTTGTGACGAGTTGTTGCCAATATACGTAAATAAATTATTCATTATATCTATATATATATATATATATATATATATATATATATATATATTATATATTAAAATTATATTGCTTACCCTTATTCTGCCTATATATATATATATATATATATATATATATATATATATATATATATTTATTT
>JAEMWC010000005.1:1787500-1830000 GCA_016490735.1 Pachyseris speciosa
TCATATAGTTGACATGTTTGACACTTCACAAAAATTTGAAACAGGTGACCCTCGCAGAGCGTAAAAAACGGCAAGGCAAAGACGTAAACTGAAAATCTATGAGAGCGAAATTATTACTTTTTATTTAGATCTGTATTTTAAAACTTTAACCGAAAGTTGATTTGATGAACAAACACTACTGAATTGTAGTCATCGTTGCCATCGAAAATTCACTTTCTCTCAAAACGCACAATTCGTCAGTTGTGCGTTTTGAGAGAAGGTGAATTTCAGACGGAATGAGCTAAGGCGTATTTGCAAACCGGCTTTTTGATAGTACAAATAGCCACCAAATCGGTTTCTATACTATATCTGTACAATATCGTGCCGTATTCGTATTCGTTTTGCCATCTATTTGAATAATACTGTTTGTGGCGTTGGGTAATAAAATTGGAATATTTCGATTCATCATATATATTGACGCAATTTTTACCGTTCATGCGCTATGGCTCAGTTTAAATTATCTGTCCTCTGCTACCTTCTTGTCTGACGCGTGCATTCAACATTTATGGTTGCATTGTGATCATAACATAACCTGTCTGAATCCAGCCAATCAAAATGCAGGAAATCCAGTTACCTTAATGAAACCTGGAACATGAATCAATTCAGAACATCCTGGAGCACCTGCGAACATTTCCAAACACGGAGAATAGTGAATTGGATGATAAAATTTAATTGGCCATGTTCTAAACGAGTAAGGGCCTGGGAACGAATCCAAACTTCATTGAAAATCAATGGCATTGAACTAAATCGATTCTCATATGAAAGGGTATCTCAAAATAAGTACTTTCATCAACTTTAGCCATGTTTGGTGAAAAAGTCGCCAGTTGACAAGCATTTAAATCTTTAAAAATGCCATACAAATGTCTCTATTTCGGAACGTTTGTCCCTCCAAACCATACAGTCTCTAATCTTCACAATTTTCTGAAGCTTTTGTTTCAGTTCCAATTCAACTGAACATCGTCAAAGCTGGTAAGGTGACCATTTTTGAGATGCTCTTTCATGCAGTGTAAACAATTTTTTCCAATCGATAAATTTTAAAACTCATTCCCAGGCCCTCACTCGTTTAGAACATGGCCAATTGTTTAATGCTTTGAAGATCGTTAAAAAAACAATATTTTTTTACTTACTTCTCCTGAAATTTGTAGTCTTTAACCATAATTTTATCTTTTATGTGTATTTGAAGAGAAATTCAAGTAAGCGGAATTGCTTAATGAGCGAAACATGTTTGCGACAGAAACCCAAAGTAAACACCCTGCCAGACTCATTTCGTACTGTGAAAGCCTTATAATGGACAATTATGACAACTAATACATTCAAAATAATCCCTCAATCATAACCATAACCAGAAATCAACCCTAAGTTTAAAAGTAAAAAAAAAAAGATGCCCAGTAAAATGGTGATATTAGGTATAACACCCTACATAGCATTTTCGCATAAAATAAAATTCAAACAAAGCATAACTTCTTAGAAAACATGTGCGACACATTGGCGTCACCTGGAAAAGCTCAGTGACGATCACAAAGAACAAACATTAATAAGGCGGAAGCATTCGCTGAACTTCCGTCAGAACGAACTCAGATGTGGTTTGAACTTTAAATGCAAGCTTATTTAACAGATAACTTTGGCATCAACTCAAATTATACATTATTGAATTGAACTCAGTCTTCCCATAAGACATTCACTTTTTATCCAGCTGCATCAGTAGCTGCTGCTTCTTGCAGAAATTAAGAAAGTAGCATAACAAATGTCGGCATCAACCCAAATACAAGCAAATTATACTTTGTTAGTTAGGATCAGTTTGAAACTTCGCAAAGACCTGAAATAGGCTGACGTCACACAGGGTCAACAGCAAGAAGGCTGATACACTTTTAAAATATTTCTAAACAAACCCAGATAAATGTTAACTCTTCAGTTCAGTTCAGTTCAGTTCTTTATTTTTTCTAATTAGTATCTTTACAAATTGGACATGCCCACAGGTAGCTGATGCTAGTCTAGATGGGTCATGTCTTAACTAAAGAGAATAGGTAGACATGTTTACAGGAATTAGGAAGGCAAATGTACTAGTGTATAGATTTTAAAATTAAGTTTGTGTGTTAATTAGTACCATATGAGGACAAAGCGCTATTAGATGTCTTATTTTTACAAAATACTCAATAGATCTAAATCTGCAAAAATACAATTAGGACGATACTTATTATTCTGAAAATGCAATGATAAGTGATGCTTGATTCCGAGAATTTTAACTTCACTGCAAGGTGCACATTCAAAATTAGTTCCTTGTTGGATATTATTAACGGACAGCAAAGGTAGATTACGTGACACATCTGGCAAATAACCATAGACGTATACATAGCCAGAAATCTCATACAAGATGGCTTCCAAAATGGCCGCAAGCATGCGCAGAACACGGAAATGCGGATTTAACATGACGGCGAAATATAAAGAAAACGAGTGAAAATAAAATTGTTTTGCATTTTGTGGCGTAGCTGCAAAAAGCTCAGTATTCCACATGATCATAATAGATAGAGTCAAGTTCAATTTCAGTGGAAAACAACGTGAAAAAAAACTAGTTTTAGACGGTGCGTTTTTGATCGAAATAACGTCATAAAATAGCCACACTTTCTTCTCAATGTTCCTTTAATAGGTCTTACCTTCATGGTTTCTTTAGTCTGCTACGAGGAAACAACTGCACCGAATCTGCCTCCTCCTCAGGCGCTTCGTTTCGCATTTTGGTCAAAGGCGAGCGCGAAACGCGAGTGACTGGTGAAGAAGCGCGAGGGACCAAGGGAAGGAAAAAGAAGAGAAGAGAATTGAAGCGCCTGCGAGATCTTGTGTCGATTTCTTGACAATTTTGTCGTTTTCTTGTCATTGTAATTTTTCCGAGTTTTTAAGCCTTGGAAGCGCTAGATGTTGGTAGCATTTTGTTGTAAACTTTGTAAACGTTACCTGGACTGGCAAATAGACCAACAGGTTGGAGGTAGACACTAATACTTTATATGAACGATTTGTTGCCTTTCGGAGTATTCATTCAAGACACCAGCGTGAAACAGATACATGGCAAACATCTTTATGGCTTCATTTGGCCTTTTTGCCACAACTCTTAGCTTGTTGTTGACTCTTCCGGCGGATTAGAGGGTTTTATCACTGGGAAACTAAAGTAATGGAGTGCGCATTGAGCTTCAACTAAATCAAGTTTAATGACGAATGCAAAAATCATGTACCGTAACGAACATTCTCATAAATATGTATTGAAATATTACCTGTCGTGAGCGATTCTCGAAAAGCTTCTCTAAGATGTTTTTCGTTTCCCTGTCGTGTAACGTTTTCATTCTAACGTGGGCTGCTTCTTCCATTTTCGGCACGAAACGAGCTTCAGCATATCGAATTCTGTAATGTCGCTGAAGTCCATTTTTTTGAAAGAAAACAGCCTCCTCTTGGCACACTGGATGTGGACATGCTATTTTTTGTTCTAAATAAGCAAAATGAACAGGTCTAAATTCGATTTTAAAAATTGCGTAATCGTCCGCCATTAACCATTCCGCCATCTTGAAAACAAAATCTGCCAGACGTCTCTCCCCTTTTCTCCTTCCCGCCGTCCTTTACACACAGCTGAGAGAGAGACGTCTGGGAACGAGGCAGGCAGCGAATCGTTTTCCCACAATCCCATCGAAACGATTAATAATAATAATAATAATAATAATAATAATTTAATATTTATATAGAAATAAGCTCTTAAAAAAGATCTTTTAGGCTTCAATGTGAATAGTGACATTTTCCAGAAATGCGAGATGAGCCGAGACGAAGCCATTACTGAGGAAAAATGCACCTTCAAGAAGTTTGTTTTCTTTCCACTCCGGTAGACATATTGTTTTAGCGTGTTTTCAAAGACCTGTTAAAAGAAACTGGACATGGTATGCGTTTCGTGGTGTCAAAAAAATCGCATAATAATTGACAACGTGACCGCTTAATAGAGGTGAAATACAATAAAATTAGCCAATTGGTAATACTGAATGGTGACCGCGTCCGGTTAATAGAGGTGACCGCTCAATAGAGGTTAAATTTGCAGCAAATAAGGGGACCGCTTTTTGGGAATTTGAAAGGTGTCCGTTTAATAGAAGTTGACCGCCTGATAGAGGGCCACTTAACTCTTTGTCTTCGGGCTTACCAAATATCAACCATATGCGGTCGATGGCTTTGAAAACCTGCAACTTTCCCAAATCCCGGACTATGGTTGAAATGAACCACTGTCGTTGCAAAAAGGTTACTTTTGTAGACTTTATCACTCTGGAAAATTACCGAAACTTCCAATTTTCATTTAAAATAACTGTTTATTCTCTTGAAAAACCAAAATCGTTCTCGGACAACAGCAAATTTCATGCAACTTTGTCTTGAAATTTTGAAAACAAAAATTCCTATGGAGGTTAAAAGTTTACATTGGCAGCAAACTTCGACTCCACTTCTTGCGTGGAATATCCACGTCGATTTGACCTCTTACCCTCCGGAAATTGCAAAAAAGGCGACCAAATCGCCCGAAGAGAAAGGGTTAATAGAGATTTGACTGTAATTTTAAAAGGAAATACAAAAGAAATTAATATTTAATGACAAGGCTAATTTTCTAGGCCAAAGAACAGTACAAAATCTAAATATGAGCTGATAATGTACAATAAAGCTTAGAAGCTTTTGAGGAATAAATTCGCAGTCAGTAGTGTTTTATCAAGTCTTCTCAAACTCATTGATAAAATCAAAGGAAATCACTACTGGGGAGATAGTTTGGATATGTGACCCTAATAATCATAAAATTGGGCGAACTTTCATTTTGAATTTATCCGAATAATTATTTATGTTTTGAGAAGTTACATCAAACATTCGAAAGGGTGTTTCATCAGTCTTCCAAACACCTCCAAGACGAGCACAAATACTCTGGTGCGGCTGGTTTTTTCAACCAATCTTCTCAAATTGGGTGAACTTTTATTTTAAATTTATCCAAATAATTATTTATATTTTGAGAAGTTATATCAAAATTTAGCACTCGAAAGGGTGTTTCATCAGACTTCCAAACACCTCCAAGACGAGCACAAATACTCTGGTGCGGCTGATTTTTAAAACCCATCTTCTCAAATTGGGCGAACTTTTATTTTGAATTTATCCAAATAATTATTTATATTTTGAGAAGTTATATCAAAATTTAACACTCGAAAGGGTGTTTGATTAGACTTCCAAACACCTCCAAGACGGTCACAAATACTCTGGTGCGGCTGGTTTTTAAAACCCATCTTCTCAAATTGGGCGAACTTTTATTTTGAATTTATCCAAATAATTATTTACATTTTGAGAAGTTATATCAAAATTTAACACTCGAAAGGGTGTTTCATCAGACTTCCAAACACCTCCAAGACGATAACAAATACTCTGGTGCGGCTGGTTTTTAAAACCCATCTTCTCAAATTGGGCGAACTTTTATTTTGAATTTATCCAAATAATTATTTACATTTTGAGAAGTTATATCAAAATTTAACACTCGAAAGGGTGTTTGATTAGACTTCCAAACACCTCCAAGACGGTCACAAATACTCTGGTGCGGCTCGTTTTTTCAACCCATCTTCTCAGTGTTTGGATATCTGATGAAATACTCTTATTCGTGTTTGATATATTGTCTGCAACACTCGGCTGCTTCTCCTCTTTTAAACTCGATAAAACACCACAGCTCTCTTATTAAACATTACTTAAAAATTAGGCAAACTTGTAAGGTTCAAGTCAAGGCTTGCAGTGAAGCCGAAACGGGGTGAGTAATCAACTCAAACTAAGTCCCAAAAACGTGAAAGGAGAAAATTTGGGAAACTCGGAAAATTGGTTTGTCATAGTTCATTGTTTTATTGCTAGCAAACCAATCGCTTACAAGACATTGCGCGACACAATATAATACTAAACTCGTTGAATTAAAAGCACAACTATCAAGGTACCACTGGCAATAAACACAATCCGTTCAAACTAACTAGATAAACAATACATGGGTCTCATCGTCTCTTTCACCGCGTGTCTGACTTCTCTGATCTTCCAGCAGTAGAGAAACGGATTTATTGACGAGTTTAGAAATACTAAAGTTACTGTAAGTTGCCTTGCAAGATAAATAGCTTCGGTCGGTGTACTTGTATTTGTCAAAAGCACAAGCAAATTATATGGTAGATAGCAAATAACTAATGTCAACTGTATCCACAGCGCATTGTACACTGCCTTTCTGTACCGTGCTATGTTGAGTGGGATTGCATGGCTCCGTTGCCTTTGAACGTTGCTTTGTACTTGATGTTGACGATGACGCAGAGTTGCGAAAATCTTTGTATAACAGCAAGTCGAGGTCAGTAAACAAAGTATTACCATTGCACAGCTATAATTTAACATTATAAGATTATCAAAAAAGGATAATGGGGACCGCCAATAGAGACAACCCAAAAGACAACCACAATAACATAAGTCCGATTCAAAGTTACAACTTGTCTGTATCTAAGTCCCATCAACAGGGCGAGAAGTCTGTCCACACTTATGGCAGTTATTGTGAACAAAGACACTGCACACAATGCATAGCCTGTTATGAATCTTGTGTCTGTTGTAAAATGGCAAATATTCCATTGTTCGTTCAGCACAGACACCCAATAGGTAACTGTCAGAGGCTCTGCAAAGAGACCAACACAGAGATCAGTCGCGGCTAGGTTGCGAAACAAGAGTTTGGAGGGTGAACGAAGAGATGACGCCTTGTAAACGGCAGCTAAGATCAGAGTGTTCCCAAGGACTGCAGTAATGGACAGAAAAATGTTCAAGACTGAAAGGGTCGCCAGCTGGTTGTGTATACTTCCCGTTAATTCTGCCGAGCAAAACAAGTTTTCGTGCGTTGTCTGGTTTTTAACGTTCGTGACGTTTTTCGTAGCCATTTTGCTGCAATATGAATATAAACTATGTGCGAACTTCAGATTTTCCGCGTCTTTATGAAGGCGAATAAATATTCATGGTAATCTATCAGAGAAATCAAATCATCTACGTTCGATGCCCATTATCAATATCGTTAGAAATGAAGAAATTAATTTCAAACTTATTCAAGAATCAGCAACAGAACAAATTATTTTATCGTAAAAAGTTTGAGGGTTGGATGTGAACGATAGGCACAATTTAGTAAACTTTAGGTGTCTAAATTAAAATACATAATAAATACACACCTGCCTTTTATATGACTGACATTCAGTACTTGTTTGCCCATTATTATTCTCCCTTCTGACGTTCAGCTGTTCTGGTCTGTGCTGAAAGTCACACATGGGTCTTGAGTGTTAGTAAGGAGGTCGGTGGGTTATTTGTTATTAGGCATTTCATACTTCAGCTGACTAAGTTTACTCTACCGTTTTTCACTGCCAAAATGGCTTTATTTTAATAATTTTAACGTTTCGTAGTGTGACACATCACGCGCTCATTTTCATATTCAGTAAGGAAAACAAAAAGTGTTATAGCTAAATTAGCTAAACTTAACGAAGAATTAAGATAAGAGTGCCGGTCATGGCAGTTATGAACACTACTACTAAAACGTTTGTTTCCAAATAGCGTGTTAAATGTCACTCTGCTCTGCGTGCTATAATAAATCGTGCGA
The DNA here is from genome assembly GCA_016490735.1 of Pachyseris speciosa. Lineage (NCBI taxonomy): Eukaryota > Metazoa > Cnidaria > Anthozoa > Scleractinia > Pachyseridae > Pachyseris > Pachyseris speciosa. Next base: position 1,795,167 of record JAEMWC010000005.1, read on the forward strand.
GTTTGAAAAATGAAAATGAGGAGGAGGAGGAGGAAAAAATAGTAATGGCCAATAATTACAAGATTTGTCCTATTTACGATTACAAGATCCCTTTGAAAGCGGCAAACTAAATTAAAGAGATCGCATTAATTTAAAAATATTAATTCGCTACAATGGTTTTACATTTGTAATTTAGCCGAGCCGCGCCAGACGGTTACACAGTATTAGCACAAGAAAATATATTCCGAGGGAAAGTGCAAGTGTTTCTGCAGTAGAGAGAACCTTCTCAACACGAAGTTCAAGAGGATGGCCGACTTTTTATTCATTTCAAATCAATGTGTACTTTAATCTTTGTGTATAAGAAGATAAAATTGAATTTTTTTGTTTCTGAAGAGACATGTCTTGTCAATATAGCAAATTTGTTAACCGCGTGTTCAAATTGATCATTCCAAACAACTTATATTGTTCTTATCGAATGGAAGACCTTTAAAGGCTGTCCCATGGGCATCTTCTGCAGAGGAAGAGAGCAAGCCCACCGCATGCTTGCCGGTAATTAGTGACTAACGGACCGGAAACGAGAGAGATAGTAATTAACTCGCATCAACCTCGTTCCCAGGGTCTCTCCTCTTCCCGCACCCTGGAGCGAGAGAGAAGAGACCCTGGTTGGGTCTGGTCACGTGTCTCCCAGAATCTAGGAGATCACAAATAAACAAGTCGAGGGAGGGGCGGATTAGTGTGAAAGTTGTCTCTACTGAGCTTAGGGGAGAACGGAAATGTACGAAAAGCCATCGAGGCGTGTGAGCACTGTTATCCGAAAAGCACGGACCATGTCGAGTGGGATAAATCCTGATAAATGAACGACGTTGCCTAAAGAGCAACTCTAATCAAGCCATTCCCGGAAACTGACGAGATCGAAACCATGGTCTTGCCTGTCATTTCATGGCATACTCAAAACACAGCCAATAAACTGGCATTAGGAGGAAACTACTAAGAACCGCAGTTACAGAGCGGAGCGAAACGATCACAGACAGAAACACAGCCGTAACCAAAGCTAAGTGATCAATTTCTGCTGTGTAGCTCTTTTAGAAGCTATAGTGCTAAAGAAAGGATCGAAAGACAGATAGCCGTGATAGGAACACTGAACATCTTGTTGCCGGGCCCGGCAATATAAATATTGCAAGATAATCACACGGCTAAAAACGCTATCCTTACAAACTTAAGATAACAAGACTGGCTGTACGGTCAACGGACGAACTGAAATGAGCCAAACCAAACGCCTCGAAGGACGTGAAAACCACAGTCGCTAAACAGAAACAACACGGGTTCCAACAAACAGACGTTGATAACCCAGAAATGAGGTCAAAAAAACTAAAATACAAAGCAGTAACATCCTCTGAATCATCATGTGAGCCCGCTGAAAACATACACAAAGCTAAATCGGCCAAAAGACGGCCAAATGATCAATTCTCCGTTGGTAAGCCAAACTTCACCGACGCAGCACCACACACGCCAAAATTATGCATACTACGAAACTAAACAGTCGCTCATTTGCACAGTGGTTAACGCAACGAGCATTTTGTCAGCTGAAGTTTGTTGGAAATTTATATTTTGCTCGAAGTGCAGCGGCTCGGAAAGAAGAAGAAATAAATGAGCTATATTTTTCAGAGGCTGTGGAAGATCCAAAATCTTTGACCGTGAAAATCATCGGAGGCGCTTTTCACAGGAAACGATTATCATTCTTTTCATATGTACCACACCACGTTGATTTGTGACAGCATGAATTCGGATGCGTCAAAACCAAAGTGTTAGCAATTAAAAGGGAAACTTTTACACAGCAACCATGAAGAGTTCATAGCTTAACTGCTGAATACCCCTTATATCTTTCTCATATACCGTCTCACCCGGGTCGGGAACACGCTATTCTTATCAGATAAAACACTAATTTGCGGTTGCGTTTCGCATCACTCCATGCTCGCCTTTTGATACTAAACCAGCGATGATGATGGAAAGCTTTTTGAATATCAGAGAAATAAACTTTTTGGTTCCAACGGATGAGAGTTGTTTTGAAACCGATGACTTTCCCAGAACCCAGTCGATCGGCAGACTCCATAAAATTGTCAGCAAGTAGAGAACACGAAAGCCTCGCTTGGATTGTGACAAAAGGAACGGCGACATAAGATTGAGATATAAGGACCCCTCCCTAACGTCTTCAATTGTCTCAGACACACGTGAGCAGACCGAACCAGGGTCTCTTCTCTCTCGCTCCAGGGGGCGGGAAGAGGAGAGACCCTGGGAACGAGGTTGAACTCGCATTCGCCTAAAATCCAACCTATGGCCTTATCATGGAAAACATATGGGGGAGTAGTATAGGGTGGACTAGTTGAATACCACCTCCGCGCAGCACCCCTCCTCGCTTTGCTCGTCGGGGATGCCGCGCTCCGGTTGTATTCAACTAGTTCACCCGATACTACTCAAAGGCAAGCCACCAACTAAGACATCAGAAAACAACATTCACCCAAAAGAAACAAACCAAAAACCAGGGTTGGCCTATTAAAGAGAGAGGCGTGTGTGGGGTAAGCCGATGGCTACAAATCGTGAGAGTGTTGAAACTCCGATGTTTATGGAAGAGTTTGTTGGTGACCTGATTGTTTATGAGTTAAACTATGAGGTGAAGAAGAGTTTTATCCCTTTAAAGGTAAAAAAAAGAAATAAGAGAAATAATTGAATTTATTAAAAGAGGGACAAATCCCAAACTATTTGTTAAAGAGCTTGGAGGCAAGATTATAGAAATATGTATATGCGCGCTTTGAGAAAAGCAGGGAAAGAATATTGGAGGAAGGGCTCGTTTTATTTTTGAGGTCACCTTGAAATATTTTCTACATGTTATTCCGATTTAATTAAAATGTCAGTGTATTAGAGAAAGGAGTGCATGGGGAGAGTGATGCCGGAGTGGTTGAAACGTCGCACCATAAGACATGCGTTGATCGCAGAAATAGACAAGTGGTTGGAAAAAGAAAACAAGGATTCTGTGGATTATGGACCAATGTTCCACGTGCGCGAGCTTTTGCAAAACAACATGTCTCCTTGGCAATACATTCTAAAAAGAAGGGAAACCCATTTCATCGACGACTGCGCGCTCATATCGTACAGGGTTCTTCATTCCCTCCCCGAAGATGAAAAGAGTGTATGAAAAAGTGGTTGGCCAATGAAGGGTTTTATAATACCCATTAAAGTTTTGTGTTATTAAATATATGGAATTCCAAATTCAGAACCTTTCCCCTGAACGTAGGGAGAAAATGTTTCGGGATTTTATTAAAAAACAACTTGAAGAAAGAAATAAAATGGGTTTTGGGGAAGGGTTTTAAAACAATTGTTAGAACCCCTCAGAAAATCTCGTTTCCCTTTAATTTTTGATTAACAAAATTGACCCCCTTTTAAATTAAAATATTTTGAATGTATAATGGCCGTGCATCACGAAGGAACGGAGGAAGGGATGATAAGCCGGTGTGGGGATTGCCATAATCCCAATGATACCTTTTGGTATAGTTTGTGGAATGGACTGGAAATGACTGGCATTGCCCAAAGATGGATCGTGTGTGAAATTTTTGAAACAAGGGGTAAGGCACATACCCTTTGAACAACAAAAATGTATTGAAGATGAATATTTCGAAACAATATGGGTTCGTGGGGAAAAATGTCTTTGGGGGTGGGATAAAAACCTTGAGAAAAATTTTGACTTTTAGTGTGAAGAAAGAGCCGTGCGTGCTCCCCCCCCCCCCCCCTCCCCTCAGAAGCGTAATAGCGACCAGCCTCCACCCAATTTTTCGCGAGGAAGGGAACCCCATGATGCAAAATAAAGTCAAGCGCAGTGCCCGCAAGGTCAGACAAAACACCAGTGCCCTCTGCTCGAGAGGGCCCCGTCAGTTTCCCGGCAAGAAGCGGGTTTTTGTAATACCGCAAACCGCGCACTTGGCTTTTCCCATTCTTCAGTTGTTTCTGGTCATGACAACTCTTTCAGTCCCAGGCACGATCGGGGTTTTGCGCTTGTCCCGCACACAAAACCAATCAGCTATTAGTCAAGGTATATTCATGAAATAATTTTTCACAACCCGCTCGTTGTGGTGAACATCGTCGGAAAACATTTCGAGAATGTCTTCGTAAGTCGTCCCTTTGTTGCGTTCATTGAGGAAAAGCAAGCAATAATACCCACATCTTCCGATCCACTGGTTTTGGTTTTTATTGCGAAGAAAGGTTTTGTGGCCCACTTTTCTCATTTCCTGCTCCCATTCGGCATCCCGAAGGAGTCGAAACATTCCATGTCTTTCCCCTTCCAAAAGCAAACCCAATGTGGGCCCAAACTTCCGAAATCATCCAGGTTGATGATGCAGGGTGAATGGTGCAGGGGTTTGGCCTCGTTGCGGGAAAAGATGCCTTTGAATGGAATGCCGAGATAATCACACCAATTCAGCAGGTCAAAGTTGGAAAGGGCCACGTCCTTAAACTTCATTTTTTTCACTCGCCCCATCATCGTGCGCTCCCAGTCTTCCCATCGTCTCCAAACGGGAGGAGGCCGCATTTGCATGCCGCTGCCCGGGGCGGCGCTTATGGAAGGCCAGGGGCGGAACGCCTTGACCGCGACGGCTGTGTACGCATTCCCTTCCCCAACAGTTTTTGGACGAGGCTGATGGCAAGAGGAATTCCAATGGAGGCGAGAATTCCGAGGAACCCATCATATTGTGCAGCCCCGCGGCCACGAACCAAACCCTGTCCGACAAGATATTGTTCGAGGGTCTTTTTCTGTTTAAGGGACAGCATCTGCACGAGTTTGTACAACTGGACTTTCTATGTACCGAATCCACTTCCGAAAATGCTTTTCAAAGCCTTTTCTGCGCCAAAACTGAGACTGGCCATTCCCAAAGCTTTTCCAATGGCGGGGGAAGCGGCCCGTGCCAGATGGAGTGCCTCGGAAAAGAGGTTACCACCGCGCGGGGCAATCTTGGTCATATGTATTTTGCTCAACGCCACATTTGCGCCATGGCCAGCGCTGGCTGCCTTTTTAAGATGGTTGATTTGCGTGGCGGTCGACAAAAGGTCGTCGCCCTTGCCGATTTGCCCCGGCTTGACACGAAGAATCACAGCCGCCCTGTCTTTCGCCGCCTTCGCGAGGCTGCCTTTTTGATCAGCAGACAGAGCGAGCTTGAATGGGTGGTACACAGTTGGCATCTTATATCAGATGAGAAAAATTTCCTGCGCCGAGCTGCGGCGAATTTCAAACAACAACCAACTCATTTCCAATCTGGCAAAAAGAACGTAATCTGCCGTGGCGGCTTGGTTCAAGCGGTAGTGCAAAACCAACTTCTTTTCATCCCCAGTCATGCTCTCCTTCCTCGGTCAGAGGTCGAGATAGACGATAGGGTAGGGCGTTGAGTAGTTGGCCCCATTCAGCTGGGTCTCCTGTAGCTGTAGTCAATTAGGTCTCGGCGTATCCGTATTTGGTCTTCTCCATTGACTCCAGCTCAGGATAAAAGGTCGACCCGTACTGAAGGTGGCAAGTTGCAAGTTTTGCCCCGCCATCGAGAGCGAAGGTGTGGAAGACATAGGGATTGGCTGTGGTGACTTCCAGACTCACCACCTTTTGCATGCTTCGCATTTTTGACCCCGGGCGTTATCTCGACTTCGGCTTCAGTCTGCTTGTTGCCTCCATTTTTTCAAAGACATGGCGCCTTTCCCGCCTGTATATAAAGAGGGAAAAGTGAAAATTCCAAATTATGATCCTGACGTCACCTCGACGAACGGTTTCCGGCAGGGGCACCCCTCCATGCCCGCAGACGTTTTCAGGATGTTGATCTGCGGGCCGAGCAATTCAGGCAAGACGAACATCCTGCTGCACATGTCCTACGAGCTGTTGGAGTTTTTCGAAAAACCTCCACCAAAACAAGTATCAAGCGCTTTTGCGGGACTTTGCCGAAAACATCGACCCGAAGGTGGGGTATGAGGTCATTGAGGCGCCCGGCGACGAAATCATCCCGCTGGAAGAACTCCCGCCCGACAACCAAAAAGTCATCGAGTTCGACGACTTGGTTTGCAAAAAGAACCAAAACGACATCATAAACTATTTTATCAACGGCCGGCACAGGAACTGCAGCGTCATTTATCTCACCCAGACCTATTACAAGGTTCCCAAGAACATCTGGGACAACTGCAGCCATTTCTGCCTTTTCAGTTTCCTCCCGAGGGAAAACAAACGAATCGCCGACGAGCTGGGCGTGCCCCCTGACCTGCTGGACCGCGCCACCGACAAGAAGTTTTCCTTCTTTTACTTCGACAAACCACAAAAGCTGATGAAGAAAAATTTCGACGAAACAATATAATGGGGTGGTTTGCCAAGCGGCGCGGAACTTTCAGAAGACACGGAGCGACAGCGGCATCGACAGGGGCTTTTTTGAGAATCGACGGGAGCAAACCAATGGCAGGCCCTCTTGACGCGGGAGGACACCCGATTGAGAATCTGAGTCCGGCAGCCGGCCCGCTCGATGCGGTCAGCGAAAGTTATGTCACCGCCACTAATGCCCAACTCGATGGAAGCGCTCCGCTGACGGGCGACATGGACATGGGGGAGAATCTCATCACCAACATGGGCTACCCCAAAGACATTCTCGACGCCACGAACAAAAGCTATGTCGACACGACAATGTATCGGTATTTGAAAAGCGACGGATCCAACCCGGCGTTGAGCGATTTGAACATGAATGACCACGGAATAATCAATTTACAAGATGCTGATTCCAGCACACCCGCGGGCAACGCCGTCAACCCAAAATATGTGGATGAAGGTCTGCAAACCAAACTTGACGCGATTGCGCAAGGAGACTTGAATATGAACAACAACGCGGTCGTGAATGATTATCGCTCGCGGATCGGTTTCAATCTCTTTCCGCTGCCGAAAGGGTATTACACATTCGTGGTTGAGTACTTTCAGCCGGAAATGAAAAATGTGTCTGTGAGGGCGAGCGCCACCGTCATTTCCATCGCGAGCCAAACCACGCGAACCTTCAGCAGCTACACAAAAACCCTCGTTCAGTTCCACCGGTGGAGCGACACCACTTCCAACTACATTTATTTGGATCTGCACGGCACAACTTCGGGCTCGACCACAGGCCACCTGGTTGTTTATGGGATTTCTGGGTACGTTTCCAGTGTGAACTCAAGCGTTTTCGACAAACTTTGGACTGTCGTCGGCGGAATGATGACCATGGAAGCCCCTTTGAACATGAATGGAAAGCCTCTAACACTGGAAAATCTGGACCATTTACAGAGTTAATGAAATGTCTGTGAATCTTAAATTTACAGACTTTTTATGAGAGTTCAAATCTGACCTACTTTTACATATCGCATACAAAATATCTGTAAAATCATTTTTGTAGATATTTTATACACTTTTTGTAATATTCCTTTTTAGAATGTTTATGAAATGATTATGAAATTTAACTGCTGAAATAAGAAGGAAAACTGAAAAATTTACAGACTTAACAAAATCTCTGAAGAATGTTTGTAAATTTGACATTTACAAAGATTTTCTATGGTTATTTTATCCACTAAAATCTCTGTAAATCGACACAAGTATAGTATTTTAAAATCTCTGTTAATTGACACAAGCAGGACATAACCCCATGATGCAGAGTTAAGTTAACTACGCAAGGTGGAGTTACTACTGTTGGAGTTATTATAACTCCAAAAGGGTAGTGTGCGGCTTTCGTCTTTCGGGTTGGATTTCAACAGCGTTTGTTTGTAGTTTCACTACGGTAATTCAAATTAACAAGCCGTATGGGTTCACGTTGCAATTTTTGCGTTGTTCGTGTCCGCAAGGCGGATACGACGGGAAACTTGTAAGAGAAAAACACTTGTACTACTCGTAACAGACAGTAACGGAACGCCTTTAAGTAGGATCTTCATTACCAGCACTGGTTTTTTCTGCGTCGCTTTTGAGGGCGGTAAAACTTCTTTGACCAAATTACTGCATGACTTACGGAGGAAAAGGGATGAAAAGAAATCATTATTGCATACCGATGTGAAAGAAAATTCACTGTGTGATTTTCAAACTTCAGTGGAAAGCAGTACGGGCGGCAAAGAAGGACGGCCTCAAAACTTTTTCCTCGCCAAGTTTGTGCTTCCCGGGCGGCTGGGCTGATTTCCCTTTCGGGCGCCATAAGCATTGGCCGTTTGGCCGAGAGGCAAAGTGTTAAAACAAAAGGTAGTAAAGTGCCAAAGAGTCGTTTAAAAAAAACATACTTTTTGGGCTTAGCCCTTCACCAGAGGTATGTAAATGATTTGAAATTGCGTACTATTTAACAATTAGATTATGAGCTCGAGATTTCTATGGGTTGATAGTTGATGAGGCCGAAGGCCGAATCAACTATCACCCATAGAAATCGAGAGCGAATAATCTAATTGTTTTAGTAAAAATCATACCAAACGAGTCTTGTTTCGGTAAAAAAAATACCAATTTAATGTTCATTTGTTGCATAACAACATCCACGTCCACGTGATGAGTACGCCTGTATCACGCGCGCGGAATCTTTTTATTGACAGCTTGCTTTGACAACCCATTCAGTAAAACGAGAACAGCGCCGTGATCGAATAGATGCAAAGCGAAAGTTTAAATACGTTCATGAAAAATATCTCGATCATCACTCAAAGTACACCAGACGGGCTGAAATTGTCCATCAATTAATGTCAGGGAAACTCTTTAAGGTCCTTTAACGGTAATTGTTTACGATGGACACCGTGCAATTGTGAAAACTGTATGGCTGTGGCTGAGCGAAGTTTTGGATTTGAACAACGTGCTGATTGTGTGGCTGAAACTGCGGGGTTGTCAACTGCATGTGGTCTGCGTCAAAACCACTGGTTGAAGGACCAGCTAAAGTGCTGGAAAGTGGACCGGATTCACCGTTTGAAGTATGGCTCTGGCCACTGACAAAATGGCTCAAAATATTGGACATGTTCTCTTTTTGCTGGAAAGATGCCCGAGCGTTGTATGATTCAATCGATTGATCTGATTTATGCCCAGGTACCGCTTTAATGTGTCTTGCTTCCACATTGTGGTCAGACAAAACAGTCACTGCAGTAGCTCTTACACAGTGATTTGTAAGATGGGGCTCAATACCAGCTTTTTGGCTCATCTTCTTCATCATACTCCCGAGCATGGACTGGCCGATTGGGGCATTACAAAACCACACGTCGTCTTTACGAGGATCAAATTTGGCTGAAATGGCTCTCGGACGCTGGAAGAGACAGCTTAATTCTGGGTGTAAATGCCTTAAATAATTATCCACAGTTTGGACAGGGCAGCGAGGGTAACCTTTCACCTCAAACATTTTACCATCCGACTCATCTGCGTTGTCATGGAGCCCACCTTGATGGTTTTTCGTGGACAGCACTGCACGGAGCTCGTAGTATCGTCTTCCCTCCGGAGTTTGTCGAAGACACAGCATTTGTTTCTCAAGATTTCTTTGACTTTCTCTGCCACGTTTGCCGAAGTACAGTGTCACGTAAAACCATGCTGTTCGTAGAAGCTGCGTAGGATTTGTTGTTGTTGCCTCGCCAAGCTGCTGAGATTCATACAATTTCTCGAGTTGCTCGCTTGTTATGGGAGCCTTGTGGACTACTGGACTTACTTGACCTCGTTTCACCATGTCTGTACAAACTGCATTTAGCGTTTCATTGGCCTTGTTGAACTCAGGGTCGCCAGCTATGGACCACGGTTTGTTGAGAGGATTTTGGCGGAGATAGCGGTCAATGGCCGCTCTGATAGCTTTCAGTGACGAAATCTTAAAACGACTGCCATCTTTTTGGCGAATGGACACGTAAAACATTTGCAGACAATTATTTAACTCTGTTTTTGACTGCTCTTCGATTGCACAGGTAAATTTGTTTTGGGTTTCAAACCATTCTGAAACGAAAAAGCCATTGAAGTTTAATGAGGAAATCAGGAAAATGTTTCTTGTTTCTGATTTATCGCATTGAAACTGACAAGTAAATATCATTAATTTGTATCATTTCTAAGCTTCTTACCGTTAAAAATTTTCATTCCATACTTAGTTGCCTGCCTAGTCTTCTCAGGAACTGAATTTTTCAGTAAAAGTTCTAAATCATCCTGCGAAACTTCGCAAAAGCGCGAAGACGTCGCCATTTTTGAAGAACACCTTCAACCACTGCACTCTAATGGCTGATAGTGTGCAGTAGCTAAGCCAATCAGATTACGGCATTTGCATTAGTATACTAGTAGATTTTTACTAATGTTCTTTAGTATCTTCTGACCGAGAGGGAGCTCGAGGGAGTTGGGTTAGACTTGAGCATGCGCAAACGAGTTCATTCCCGGTAGGCTATTCGTTTTGGCGCCTGTTTCAACTCAAACTTCGACTCGTGGAAGATAGTTTGGGAAGAATTTCTCCCACTTCGAATGGCTTTTTACCTCAAGATCTTAGAATAATGGAATTTAATAGTTTTACAACGTATATGCGATCGGCAAGCTTCTTCCACGGTAATCGAGTGCTGTTGGTTCAAGTTTTGGTCTTCATGTTCAGTGACGGTTGCCTTGGTCTGCTGTAGATTTCAAAGGTAAGCTTAAGCTTATTGGCTATTTTAGACTGTAATATTTCCAATATACAGCACTGGCTGGGTATATATATCACAAATAGCTTGCTATACGAAGAAAATGCAAGTGACTATTGGTATTTTTCTTGGTATACCACTCGAAAGCATTGCATAACTACAGTAGTACAATTGTACATGTACGTGAAGCTGTATAAAATTATGCTATCTTGCTAATTCATTACCGTGTTTGTTCTTAATATAAGCAAGGGTTAAGCTTACTGCATGTGCAGGTAGGGAATCGTAGCTAAAATTGTGGCAGACAAGGTGCTCAACTGGCTTACACTTGATTAGATCTATTGATTTACCTGTCGTTGCTGGCAAAGTGAGCTTTTGGTGTGATCATAAATTAATGTCCATGACTTGTACTTAAACTCAATTATAAATTTTGCTTTCCAAGTGCCTCTAAATTGGATGACAAGACTCCACAAAGTCCCATCCACTAATTATGTATACACTTGGCATGTGACCCAAACGCTGTTTCAGGAGCAGGGTTAGCACAACAGTAATGCAGTGATTGTATTTAATTATGTATGGAATTGTGTGGACATCTTTTGAAATTACATGTAGCTTTCCAATTTAAAGGCCTATTTTTCTCCCTTGATCCAATGTTGGCATCTGTTTTTGTTTTGAAATTGTGCTGTTGTTAGAGGAAGGAAACATTTAGCTCTACACTGAAGCATACAGCTTTAGGAGCAAAACAAAGCAACACAGCAGTGTAGACCTCATCGCAGAGATCTCAACAAGAAAGAGAAGTTATCACTCAGTTTAGACAATTGTAGAATGCCCAATGGGCCATGAAAATTGCAGGTCACAAAGAGACACAATGACAAGTCAGATTGAATTTATACTGAAGAGTGGAGCGGAGCCACGTAGTCCATTATGCAAACTGACCTTGAAGTAAAAACATCAAACATGAGGAAAACAGTTATCCAGACATATACACAATTTACTCATCATCAAATCAGTTTCCAAATTGCAGTAAGTTGGCCCCAACAAGCTCAGTGAATTGGTGGAAACTTCAAGGTAAAAGCACCCAACATGAAACCTCATTTTCTTGCTACAGTACAATTAAGTACTCTAAAATTGACAAAAAACAATGCTGTAAATTGGTCATTACCATGTTGCCACACTTGACTCTTCTGACTTTAAATGGGGCAAAATTTACCAAGAAATATACAAAACTTTCCCAAAGTAATAAAAGAAAAATGAAAAAGAATAAACAGAAACATATTTGCGGCCATTAATTGTGGGTTAAAACAAGGGCTTAAAGGTCTAAGGAATTTCATGTCACACGAAATTCATGAAAATATTGGTCACGGCATGTACAGCCCTGTAATGCATCAAGGCTGAAGATGGGTCTTTTTAAGTTTGAGTGTTCACATCTTCACTGAAGTGCCTACTGTTGTGGTAATTGTGTGCAATTCTGTTATACATGTAACCCTAACTCGACAAAAAAAAAAAATGAAGTACAAAATTAATTCTGGCCACAGCTGCCGTCCAATAACGTCTGCCTGATTTCATATCAGTGACCTGACTTTTTTTACAATGAGAAAATCTAAATCTAAATCTAAATCTAAATATCATTATGTCGGCAAAATCGTGGAGCGACATCACGCCAACTCTAAAAAGCTAAAAAATAAAACTATACTAAAATATACAAAATAACAGTAAAAGTTAAAATACTGATAAAATTATACTAATTAAGTTTACTTATAAAAATACAAAGAGATTGGCTATAGACAGTCTCTTGTGGGAGTTTGTTCCATTCAGTTATTGTCCTGGGAAAAAAAGAAAATCTAAAAATATCTTTATGTCCTTTTGGTACAATAAACTTAAAATCATGGCTTCCCCGAGTCCTCCTTTCTCTGTTTGCTTTCAAATAATCCCCCAGTCCCCATCTAGGAGGCCGTGGCACATCTTGTATACAGTGGAGAGCCTTGCGTGTCTCCTCATCGTTTCAAGTGTGTCCCACCGTAGGTCTTGCAGCATTTCCGTCACGCTCGCTGTTCGATCGTAATTTCCAGTAGCAAAGCGCGCTGCTTTCCGCTGTATTCTTTCTAGAGCGGCTTTATCTTTCTGATGGTGTGGGTCCCATGCACTACAGGCATACTGGAGTTTTGGCCTCACAAGAGTCTTGTACGCAGTTTCTTTCACTGTCTTTGGGCAGTTCCACAGGTTTCGCTTGATAAGTCCCAAGATCTTATTTGCTTTAGATGTGATAGTTTCGACATGTGGTGACCACCTCATTTTGTTATCGAGCATTACCCCCAAATAAGGGTGACGTTCAACTTCTTCTAGGATTTCTCCACAGAATACATATTCCCGCTTTGGTGGATATCTCCTCGTTGTAAAACACATGATTTTGCACTTTGAAGGATTAAATTCCATCTGCCACTTTTGTTGCCAATCTTCTAATCTATACAAATCATCTTGGAGATCAGCTGTGTCATCATCACAGCAAATTGTCCCATATAACAGCGCATCGTCAGCAAAAAGTCTAACAGTAGAGTTCAGACCATCAGGTAAATCATTTACATACATTAAGAACAATAGTGGTCCTAAGACTGTTCCTTGGGGAACGCCGGATGTTGTAACTACAGGTGCAGATGATTCTCCCCCAATTACCACTGATTGGGTACGCTGTGTTAGAAACGACTCGAACCAGTTATGTAGTTGGCCACGAATTCCGTAATAATCAAGTTTCTTCAAAAGTCGGCGATGGGGAACTTTGTCAAATGCTTTTGAAAAATCGAGGATTGCAGCGTGAATTGTTTTGTTGGACTGGATAGCACTCGCTATATCATGAATGGTACATATGAGCTGTGTTTCTGTTGATCGTTTCGCCCTAAAACCATGTTGGTAATCAGTGAGCACTCCATATTGTGAAAGATGCTTCATAACATGGCTGTGTACAATATGTTCGAGTACCTTTGATGCGATGCAGGTAAGTGACACGGGCCTATAGTTTGAGGGATCCGATTTCTTTCCTTTCTTGTGAATAGCACATACGTTGGCGTGTTTCCATTGGATAGGCACAGTTCCGGTATCAATAAAATCTTGATAAATATCAGTAAGAACCTTTGATATTTCCTGGGCATTTTCCTTTAAAAACCAAGGAGGAATTCCATCCGGACCATACGCTTTGTCTGCTTTCAACCCGTTAAGTTGCTTTTCAACTCCACTAGTTGTGATGTTTATTGTTGCAATAGTCGGAATAGGGTTTTCGCCAAGGTGTGGGATATTCTCTGTTTCTTCCTTGTTAAAAACACTGGAAAACTGGCTATTTAGCACTTCGGCCTTAGCTCTCGGTTCGGTAAACACTTCATTTCCAACTTTGAGATCTTGGTTATCCGTGTCCTCCTTCCCTAGCTTTTTGATGTGTGACCAAAAAGCCTTTGGGTTTTGTTTTATAGAGTCACCGAGAAAATCAGATAGATAATCGTTCCTGGACCTATTCAAGTTCTTGTGTAATTGCTTCCTGACTAGTTTAAATTTATTCCAGTGGGATTGCCTTCCAGATTTCTTCGCCCTGTTGTATAGCCTTTACTTTAACCTCGTTTGTCTTCTCAAGTTACGGTTAAACCAAGGTAAGTTATGGCGTGATGTAGTGAACTTGTGCGGTATACAGGAATCCATTATTCCAGTAAGCCTATGTTGAAACATATTCCACTTTGCGTCTACGGATTCGTTCTTCATATCTTCAAAATCATTCGCAAGGTCTTGTAGTTCTTTCTTTATACGAGTGGTGTCTGACTTTTTCCTCATGTAAATCTTGCGTCTAACTGGCTTTTTCCTTCTGCAAGCCAAGTTCACTTCAAAGAGAACCATATCGTGATCACTTATTCCCGGGATTACCCTAACATTGTTAATGATATTGACGTTATTTGTCAACACAAGATCGAGAATGTTGTCATCCCTAGTAGGTTCTTTTACTAGTTGGGTAAGTCCGTGTTCATCGATGATTTCAAGCAGCCGTTCAGAATTTAAAGAGCAATTTATTGGTTCAGGATAGTTCCATTTGAGGTCCGGGGCGTTGAAATCTCCCGCCACGATTACGTTGCTTGTATTTAATCTATCGCCTAACCTGAATAAAGATGAGTCAAGTTCTTGTAGACTGTTTATGTCGGTCTTGTTTGGGCGATAGAAGGAGGCGAAGAATAAAGATTTTGATCTCTTGTTTTGGATCTGACATTTGGTCCAAATAATCTCACAATCCGTGTTCAAATCATCGCGATGAGTAACGATAATATCTTTCTTCACTGCTTGGAAAACACCACCATGGTTGTCAGATATGCGATCTTTCCGATAGATGTTGTAGTTATCTGGAAAAATTTCGCTGCTCTTGATATCTGGATATAACCATGACTCATTGCCAAGAATTATATCTGGTTTATATTGATCGACGACTGCAGCAATATCGGCGACTTTGTTCTTGATGCTTTGACAATTTACGGCAAGGCAAGTCAATTTGCATTTAGCAACTTTCGACCGGCGTTCTTGTTTGTTATTGAAAATCACGCGGACATTTTGCGAAGTCGTACTATTTGCGATGGAAGCTTCCTGTAGTGGCTGAAAAGAGTTTGGTGAAACCAGGGAATCAATAGGGTCGTTAAAGAATGAGTCTGAAAAATTAGGAAACCCGCATTGTGGACATATCCATGTGAGTGAAGTATTGGGAAGAATTTCATACGTTGACAAGTCGGCATTACTGCATTTGGCGTGGTACCAAACATCACACATGTCGCATTTTATCCCCATCTGGCTGTTCTTTACGGGCTTAGTGCGTTCACCACAAGGTTGCTTGTATTGAGGTCCCGGGTTCAGCTCGATGTTTCCACTCAGCAATAGCAGTGAAAGCAGTAATCGCCTAGATGGATTTCTTGCGGTCGATTTGAAGATGGTCGAGCGAGTGAGTTCACGTCGGCAACGATTCCCCGCTTCCAAACCTGCTCGGATAGGTCGTTTTAAGGCCAAGGTTAAATTCAAACCAAATTCGATACTCTTATTTTGAGATTCATATAGTTTCGATATTGCTAAGAGTAAATAAGTGCCAGCCAGGAGTAAGGTCACAGCAGGATAAAGACGAGTCACCGCCATGTCGACTCACGTGCTTTACATTTTTTTGCTTAACATTGTTGTATGTTGTTTCACCTACAAGAAAAGAAATAGAGACAAAGCTAATTTATAGTTTTATATATTTTTATCCCAATCACAGTATACAGTAATATGCCAATTAAGTTACACTGTAGTTGGCTTGCTTTATTTACTGTGTATCATGTACAAATGACCTTCAAAGGCTGTTTTTTTTTTTCCATAGTGCAGTGCTTGTGTCCAGGCAAGTATCTGGGGTGTTACAACATAAATCTCTCTCCTGCTTGATTGTATTTGAAATGCTTGGAGCCTTACTTTTGTCTTGCAATAGTTGTGCTAAACAGGTACTGAGTATTGTATGGCATTTTCCTCCTTTTACAGACTTTAGTGATAGCTCACCCAAGTATTACAACTATGAGAGACCATTACTGTATGAGAGCAGATCAAAGGCAAGTGGAACTATCAAAAATTTTTAAAGTTATTTTTTTGCATCATAAGGTGGTATGTTCACTGCTTTTTGCCTTTTTTAACTTTTGCAATAATTAGTCATTTAACAAGCTTCAGTTTATGGCTTGTAATGAGAATGTGCGATGAAGACCGTAATTATTCTCCTGCATTTCTGAAATTTCATTACTGCTGGGGTGTTTTTCATACCTTAAGACTGTATGATTGTCTATTTGTTGTGTGTAGTAAAGAATAACATTCAAGATGGCTTCATGTTCATGGCACAAGCCTAAAACTCCTAAGTCCAACCATATACACTGTATGCATGTGCCATTGCAGCATGAACACCAATCCTTTTAAAAAAAATCTCCCTTAATGTTTGCATCATCCCTGCAAACTACAATGATGCTTGGTCTTGAGAAGGTTAAGACACAGTGTTGACATGCTTGAGCATACAAAATAATTATAGGACTGTCTTCCGGCCTGCCATCATGGCTTTCAACACTTAAAAGTAGATTATGTTTTCCAGAGACCTACAATGTAACGTGAGCAGCTTGCAAAACTATTTCATCAATTCTACTGTAACTGCCATACCCTAACTCCACTTGCTGCCTTAAGGGAGTCTTGACATTCTGTTAAGCAGGTTGAAAAATATTCTTCTTCAGAGCAACAAGACCATCTACATGTACATGTAACAGTATTGTTTGGGAGATCATGACGGTAATCATCCTCTAGCACTCAAGATTTGAATCTTTGAATCTTTCAGCCTGGCCATTGTAGCTTTTTGTATTGTGTTAACATGCACATGTTTTTCAATATTAATTTTAAGCTCATATTAAATATTTTTCATTCTGGTTTCTGAAATGTACAGTACAGTGTATACTTGGCCTTGACATCCGTTTTTTTTTTCTTTTTGTTTAATCTTCAGGCTGAATACACGTACAGCTGTAGTTACGTGTGCAGTACATGTATATGGCAGACTACTTTACAGTGTGCTCAAGTTGCAAAGAAAAGTAAAACCTTTTAAGGTAAGAACTTTCTGTAACATACATGTACACTGTAGCACGGTGATGGAATGTGACCATTATTGAACCTTTTGTCGTCTTCAGAATTTGTGTTCCACCTCATGCAACCTTGATCCAGTATAACAATCACATCAGCATGATGGGCTTGTGATTTCTTTTAGCCCTGGTCAAACTATTGAACAAAGTTGGATTTAACGTTGCAACATTGTTTGACCGTTTGGCTGCCCATGTTGGATGATGTTTGTCACACAATTTTTGCTAGATCAAGTGTTGGATAGTGTTTGCTTTTGATCAAACATTACGCCCAACAATTCTGCTCAATGAAAAAAATGTTGCAGTGTTTTGCCGCTCTTCCAACAAAGCTGTATCCTGATGCAAGTCACATTCACCCTGCTAGCCAATCAATACACTGTACTTCTTATTTTTGTGCTCTCTTTGCAGATGTCTGGTTCAATAGCGGGCTTGTTGATTCTCATCATCTCCCTAAACGCGGGTGTATCTTGCAATGATAACTGTTAAACGGTATGGAACATACCCTTTTCAGCTTGTTCTCTTAACCATTCCATGATTTTTTTTCTCACTTCACACCGAACACTGAACAGCTCTGGTACCATAAACATTAATGCTAGTGCTATATAAGTGCTTTTTGTTTCCACTTTAGTGCTACAGTACATGTATATGTTTTAAATTACATGTACATTTTAGCATCACCTTGTACCAGTAGCTTGTTTTGCCACTATCCCAACATTCACATCCAAGGGATCCAGCTTTGTTTGATAGTTTGGCCCGGGCTTTACACTACACTGTATGTCTTAAATTACTGTACTCCCACCTTTAAAGAATCAATAATGCCATAAAATACATTATATTTGTGTATTTGTCCATACCCTATGATCATCAGTTAGGTGAACTATCTAATATTTACCAATTTCAAATTGGAAAGTTTGTTACTTTTCAAGAAAGGCTTCCTTCCTGATGCATTCAGAGAACTGCGTTTGCTGACAAGTCATATTCATTGTTACAATACTAGACATTGCAAAATTTTCTTTTTACTTATTTCCTTGTACTGTGTAGAACTAATATTAGACAATGATAGCTGAGTTAATCTTTTGTCTCACGATTAAGTCACAAAGATGTGGATCGCGACGTTTCGACCGCTATACTGCTGGTCTTCATCAGGCGATGGTTTCGACTGGCTACGTGTGAGTATAAGAAGCACTGTGACTGGTGGTGATTGGTGCGTTTCGATCCTCGCTTCGGCTGTTGTTGATTGGAGGATTTCGACCCTTGTCGTTCAGACTAGAAATTGTTCCCTCTGCGGTCCGCTTTGGTACTGATCGGCTGTTGTGTTGTTTAATCGTGGGCATCCACGCTTCAGGAATTTCAATTCCACTGTCCCTGTTAATGTTGTTAGGGTGAAGTCTTATGTGAATAGCCTCTTTAACCCTACAGGTGTACCAATGTGGGTATCGGTCAATAAATTTAACTTCATCCCAGAGCGCATAATGTCCAGTCGCGTTGCTATGTTCTGAAACGGCGGAGGATTGGGTTCGAGAAAGCTGTACAGATGTATGTCTCTATCATGTTCCTTAATCCGTTCATGCATAGATCTTCCCTTCAGGAATTTCAATTCCACTGTCCCTGTTAATGTTGTTAGGGTGAAGTCTTATGTGAATAGCCTCTTTAACCCTACGGGTGTACCAATGTGGGTCTCGGTCAATAAATTTAACTTTGTCCCAGAGCGGATAATGTCAGATCGCGTTGCTATGTTCTGAAACGGCGGAGGATTGGGTTCGAGCAAGCCGGACAGATGTATGTCTCTATCGTGTTCCTTAATCCGTTCATGCTTACATCTTCCCGTCTCTCCAATATATAGTACCAAAGCGGACCGCAGAGGGAACAATTTCTAGTCTGAATGACAAGGATCAAATCCTCCAATCAACAACAGCTTAAGCGAGGATCGAAACGCACCAATCACGACCAGCCACGGTGCTTCTTATTCTCACACGCAACCAGTCGACACCATCCCCTGATGAAGACCAGCAGTATAGCGGTTGAAACATCGTGATCCACATCTTTGTGACTCAATCGTGAGACAAAAGATTAACTCAGCTATCATTTGAAACCACAATGACGAACAGCTTTCATAATAATTATAATATCAGACAGTTTGCAATAAGTTTTCAGACCTAAACTGTTTAATTCCTTTAATTCAGAAATTCAGAATGCTGACAGTATTTCTTTGTTGAAATCTAAATTTCTCCTATTGACCACTCCTATTTTGAACGTGTTGTTTTATGTTTTGCTGCCGGTGTGTGTTTGTTTGTCTGCTTGCTTTTTACACAACTTACTGTGTAAATGTATTGATTAATTAAATAAGCTAAGCCTAAAAATCTTGATTTCCAAGTTGTAATTTTTTAGGGGCCCATACATGTAGCTCGTATAAGCCCCAATGGTTTCTCTATGGGGCATCCTCGCCATATGTTTCTCATTCTTTTGTTATTTATTTATCTTTTATATTTTAATATATATTTACATGTACATTGTATCTTGTAACAATGTGTAAGAAATATGGCAAAAAATATATAAAAATATTCATCTCTTCTATAAATAAAAATTAATGGGACCTACAGTACAAGCAATTTTTCTTCTAGCCAATCTGGTATCATACATATGTGCTACATAGAGTTATTTGAAGTTTACCCCATAATAGTAATTTCCTTTTCATACCTTATACATGCTAACAGAGTAAGGTACAATGTACTTGTCATTGCCACCACATTAACTCTACCCATTTTTTGGCCTTTATGCAAACTGTAATACATTATTTTGTTAAGTTAAGCCTACAAATACTAAGCATGAAATACTGTAGCCTCCACAGTGAAGTCTTATTGTCCATGCTTTTCCTTGAAGGCATAGTGTATAATATGACAATGCATGTACATGTAAGTTAAGGAAGCTTTTCCCAGCCAATAACAGTCCCTATTCCAGGCAAACCAAGTCAATAAAATAATAAATCTTTGTGTACGGTTGACCCACTGAATCTCTCCTTATTGATGGTCTATCCAGTGTTGGCCATTTGATGCACATACAGAACACTGTTATAGCCTACTACGCAGCCGTTACTTACATGTTGGTTGTATTCTCCCTCCCCACCAACATCTCCTGAACAGAGCCAGGCATTCCCTTCCCAGGAACTGAGTAATCACATCATGGCTGTTAAATTTTGGTGGCTATTAGTTCCTGTAACCTCCTTTGCAGCCATTTTTGTCAGTTCTCTTCTCCCTCCAGATTGGATACTCAAACACTATGGGAATTCCAGCTCAGTTCAGCAGACATTGGTGGGAAGGGATTAAGGACAGACCCAAACAACAGCTGCAAAGGAGGCTAATGCACATAAGTGATGTTTTCAACTTTAAGGAATACATGTACATGTATATCTATTTGCGTAGATACATAACTATATTATGTGTTTTATCATACAAATCAAATGAAAGCATTTTTTCTTTGTTCCTTCAATCATTTTAGCTCATTTAAAGTCTTTTTTTTTTCTTTTACAGAAAAAAATAGCACATCAGAGTATCAAGGACACCAACTTCATTGCCAAAGGATTTGTCTTGGGTAGTCATCTATTTGTGGTCTGAGAAAAGCCATCAGTATAATTTTATCTTGATGAGTGGCAACTCTGTGATCATCTTTCAGTCAACTGCAGAAAGCCTGTTGACATCCTAAAACATTTTCTTTCTTTAAACCAGGGTTTTTCATTTCCTTAAGGGTGAAAAATTAAACATCTTAAAATTACATGTATATCATAAAGAAAACCTTAGCTTGTTGAAAACTCCAGTTGAATAGCACTTGGTTAATTGAGTCTGAGAGGGTGCTGGTGACTTCTATTTTATGTAAATGTACATGTACAGTGTGCCACTGAGTGACCCCTTATAGAGTTCAGTTTAACATAAAGAAAGGTTGCTCTTTCTATCTGGTTATTCCCTCTGAACACACCTCATACAATTCAGTGTAACATACATGTACTTGTTATCTCTCTTTCTGTCTATCTTGTTTAACCCCTCTGAACTGGCCGGTGGCACGTCTCATACAGTTCAGTGTAACATACATGTAATCCCTCTTTCTCTTTATCTAGTTTAACCCATTGGCACCCGTGCCGGCCAAAACTGGCCGTAAAAAACTCCCATGCTTCAAAACATTGCAACTTTCTCAATCGCACGAATATTGCCTTAACTGTTAGTTGTGAGCAAGAAATGGAATGCCCTTTAAATTTAGATATCCAATAAATGCAAGAAACGTAACGATTTTTACCAAATATGGCCTTTTGAGTTTGGACAAGAACGAAACTGGCCGTTTTTAACGTCAAAGAGAAACAACAAAAATGCCCCTTTTTGCCTTCATGTTTTTTAGGGAAATCATCGTCGAAAAACCAAAATTCAACCATCATAACGAAATTCAGTCCTTTTTCTAGCTTAGAAATGACTTTTTTTGTTCATATTCTTCTCCCGAGCGTAGATACAGCCTTTTGTTCCAGTGCATTCGGGCCTTCCCGACATTTTCAACATCTTGAGCGCATTGCATGTTGGGAACTAACGAGAATTTTTGACAGCGCCCGTTCCTCCCCCAATTCTTTCACATATAAACTAAGTCTACAGCCACTCCGACCTACCGCCAAAATTTCCTGCTCGTGGTCATCTTCAGTACACAGAAATTCCAAAATATGTGGCGGTAGGTCGAGAAATTCATCAATAGTCGAGTCCCAAAGGTACTAAGTGTTCGACCGGCCAAATTCCCAGTTCGTCGAGTAACAAGCCAAATTCAACAACAAAGTACATCACCTTGCTCGATTCTTTGAGAAAGTGGACTCTTAGCTACCGTCACGCTTAATGATGCTGATCAGGCAGCCGCTAAAGATGAAAAATGGCTGTAAATTTAGCAGAAATCGCAAGCAAACTGAACTTGGGCCATTGTTGTCGCTTCACGGATAAAAAGTAGCTACGTCAAAATGACGTTTTCAGAAACCTTGAGCCTCCAGTGGCTTAGGACAGCACCACTTTTCCCTGGTAGCTCAAATAAAGAGTCACGAATTGCTATTCATCGTTTATAGGTGGAAAATCACTCCGAAAATGTAAAAACCTGCGGTAGTCAATCTGAACTGGCGGGTGGCACGCTTCATACAGTTTAGTGTAACATGCATGTAATCTCTCTTTCTCACTATCTAGTTTAATCCCTCTGAACTGGCGGGTGGCACGCCTCATACAGTTCAGTGTAACATACCTGTAATCTCTCTATCTAGTTTAATCCCTCTGAACTGGCAGGTGGCATGCCTCAAACAGTTCAGTGTAACATACATGCAATATATCTCTCTCTATTTTAACCCCTCTGAACTGGCGGTGGCATGCCTCATACAGTTCAATGTAACATACATGAAATTTCTCTTTCTGTCTATCTAGTTTAACGCCTCTGAACTGGCGGGTGGCACGCTTCACACAGTTCGGTGTAACATACATGAAATTTTTCTTTCTGCCTATCTAGTTTAACCCCTCAGAACTGGCGGGTGGCACGCCTCATACAGTTCAGTGTAACATACATGTCATCTCTCTGTCGCTCTCTAGTTTAAATCATACAAATTCTACGGCAATTGAAAGAGAAAGGATACCTTTTTTATGCCGTTAAATGTTCAGTGGCGATGAACTTGAAAGCTCGGCCCTGAAAAATTCACCGCCACTGACGTTTTTAGCGTTTTTCAGATCGCTTTAGTACCAGCCCTTTTTTGCAAAGAAAACGTTAACATTTTGCAATAAAATACATACCTTTTGAAGATATTGCGTGCACTTTATTTATCGACAGACATTTTGTGGTCCAGCATTTGTTCACTTTTTACAAACATTTTGTTGGGATTTTGTGTTCTGGCGTTTTCATCATGGTTTGTTTCCCTCTGTCTTTCACATAGAAAATATGAACATTTTGCTGAGATTTCGTGTGGTACTCCTTGTATATTTTACGAACATTACACCCACTTTTGATTAACATTGTGTGCTTTTTATTTGTGTACATTTTATTAACATTTCATGCAGTTATTTTGGTTCGATTTTTACGAAGATTTTATGGACATTTTATGTTCTTTATTTTACAGAGTTTTTTTCTCAGAGTTTTTTTACTGAGAATACGTTGAGACTTTACAAGGATTTTTACAAACTTTAAGAAATCTCTGTAAATTTTGCGTGCAATTTACACAGAAAACATGGAGATTTCACAGACATTTAATGGGGTCTCGACGCGTTAAATTCGGTCGAATCTACAGACATTTTATAGGGCTCATAAGATCTCTGTAAGTGTTCACGTTTACAGACATTGCAATTTACAAAGGAAATGTATACATTTTACAGAGATTTGACAAACTTTTTTGAAGTCTGTAAATGGGTCAAGTTTTCCAGTGATCTCGTGGTGCCAAAACTGAGAACCGACTTGGATTTGAATAACAAGAATGTACGCAGCGGCACCCTGGATCTGTTTCGCGGGAGCGTTGTTCTTGGCGAAATGGTAATGGGGTCCTCCCTGGACCTGGGTGGGTTTCCCCTTTATCAACCAAAACTGGGTGGGAATTTGGATTTGTATGGCAAATATGTAATCGATGAAAACGCGGCATTGTTCGGTGGAACCGACGGGCGGATAACAATGATGAATGACTTGAACATGAACAGTTATTTGATTCTTCAACCAAAATTGGGTGGAAATTTGAATTTGAATGACCACTGGGTTTACAACAATGACCGCCCCTTGTTCAGCACGAGCGCCCATGGGTTGACAATGCAAAATGGTTTGAACATGAATGGGCATGTGATTCATCAACCAAAGTTGGGCGGTAATTTGGATTTGAATAATCAGGGTGTTTACAACAATAACGTTCCTCTTTTCGCTTATCAACAGGGGGCAATAAAATTAGCCCGCCCTTTATTGTTGCCCGGAATGATTTATCGCTTGAAAAGCGAGCCAATAACGGCCCCAAAAGGCGAAGTAACACGTGATAATGCTGAGAATATTTTTCCTTCATTTTGGTCTCCTCATGGTTTGTTTTTCTCAACTTTCGTGAATTTTGAAATTTATGTCAACAGTGGAAGTTTTCAAACCTTACCAATGAAGATTTTTATAAAAAGACATATCAAACCACGCCCAGGAAGCAACATCTTCATTAACGTGTGGAGAACATATAATGAAAGTTTTGGAAATGGAAGAGCTGGTCAATGGTTAAAAACAACCATTGATTTCAGCCAATATCCACTTCAAAACATAAATGAAGATATTTTGTGGTCAATAAAAATGCCGGCGGGTCTTACAATCACAATTTATGGTGAGTTCATTCCTCGTGGGGGTAAACATTTCAACTGGTAAATATACAATGACCAAATTTCCCGTGTTTGACTTCAAACACATCAACCCCTCCCTTGAATGGGACACCATCGAGATGTTAAAAAAGTTTTACACTTTCTACCACAAGAAACATTGGGGCTATGAAAAGCTCTTTCACAGCTTGCAAAGAAAAAACCTGTTTTGCAGTGTGGGGGCGGGCAAGGCCATCGTTTCTTCTGCGGTTGCAGAGGTATTACCTTGAACCCGATTGTGTTTACAACTTTGACTGCTTTCGGGCTTGTCGTCAAAGGTGTGGCAAGTTTCAAAAAATACAACAAAAAAGCGAAGCGGGCCAACTTCGCCCGGGTCGAGTACAAAAAGGTCCTCGATGCGATACTCTTCCATCTCAGGGGGAGTCTTTTGATGAAAAAGCCTTTCGTGAAAGGATGAAAATGGATGACTACTTCGTCAACGACCACTGCATGGAAATCCCCGAAAAAATCCTGGCGAAATACACTAAACGTTTTGTCGCGAAGTAGTAATCAAGTTTCCCCACCATTAATTGAACCTTTCTTCCGCCCAGCGACGCGTTGCTGGGCTAATTTTTTGACGGTTGGAAAAAGGCACGCAAGAATGTCTTTTTTCCGCGGCAAAACTCTTTCCGAAGCCACACGTAAGTAAAGATTAAAAAAGCAAATAAAATTCACCGACTTAGGAAAGAAAAACTCCCTGAAATCGCGCATGAGACCCCCAAAAAACTTCCACCGAGACGGGTCGTAAAGTTCTCGCCCGCCGTCCGAAATGGTGTTGACGGCGTCGAATATTCCGTGTTTCTTGAGAATATTCTGAAGGTGGGTGAATGAAACAGGGTTGGCTCTCCACCCCACCTCCTCCCTGGTTTTGATTGGGTGCCGAGTTCCTCAACCCTATGGCAACTCTGACAAACAAGTTCGAAATTCTCATGGTCCTCAACCATCTTTTTCCCACAGCACACCCTTCCGTTTGCGATCGCGTTCGCCATCTTTCCCACTGTTTTACAGGTTCAATGAAAAAAAAAACCGTACCTTGAAGCAGGAAACTCCTGCCTTACAGAAGCTCCTTTCGAAAATTTACTACAACCCGAAAGTGTATTGGAAAGGGTTTGCCGCAGTGAAAAAATTGGCCCAAGCCGCAAAGGTTTTGGAAACTGGCGAAACAGTGGTTGCAAAAGTAGGCTCTTTGGCAAATCTTTCTTCCCCCGCCGCGACACATTCCTCGGCCGAGGTTTGACGTATCAACACCCAACGTGGTGCACCAAGCTGACCTGCTCTTCATGCCGCCCGAAAAGGTGGGGCGCAAAACTTTCAAATACGCGCTGACTGTGGTCGGCGTGGCAAACCGCTTCAAGGCAACTGAGCCCCTGACCTCGAAAAATTCTGACGAAGTGGCCCAGGCCTTTGAAAGGATTTACAAGTGCGGGCCTCTCAAATGGCCAAAGTTGTTTCAGGTGGATCCGGGGCGGGAATTCATGGGGGCTGTTTCCAGAGTCATGGAAGCACATGGAATGGACATTCGCCGTGGACGTGTTGAAATTCACCTCGGCCAGGCGATTGTGGAAC
Source organism: Pachyseris speciosa (assembly GCA_016490735.1). Classification (NCBI taxonomy): domain Eukaryota; kingdom Metazoa; phylum Cnidaria; class Anthozoa; order Scleractinia; family Pachyseridae; genus Pachyseris; species Pachyseris speciosa. The sequence continues at coordinate 1,821,313 of JAEMWC010000005.1, forward strand.
GTTTCAACCGCACACTTGCTGAGCGTCTGTTTGGGCACCAGAACGCACTCGCAATGTGGCTACTGGAGGGTGTGCGGTCTCTTGTGTGGGTGGCAAGGCTTCAAAGGGTTGTTACCGCTCTCAACCAACAAACCACGCAGCAGACAGGATTGGAGCCCGCAGATGCGATCCGAAAACAACCCGTTTTCGCACAGCCAGCTACTCCGTATTCCGGCCTGTTGGTGTGCCCGAAAAAAAAGGCTCCCTGCTGACGTGGAAGTGCGCTATCTTTTCCAGCCTGGGGAGTTGGAAGGTGGTACGAGAAGGGCCACAGATCCAATCTGGTCTCTGCAAACTTTCACACTGGACAGGGTCATGGTGAAACCAAACCAGCCGGTGATGTATTGGCTTTCCGATGGGCCGAAACGCAGCTTCGTGCGAAAAGAGTTGATTGTTGTCCCTCCGAATACCGAGTTACCCCCAACCAACCCTGGTTAGTGGGGAAGGTGAAACTCAATGGGTTCTGTGTGAACGCCATCTGGCAGCACCTACCGCTGGTCGTAATACGCGCTCAGGCCCAGCTTCTGCTGCACGTAAGTCACCATCCGCCCCTCTCTCATGCGGAAACCCCTGTTCGTTGCCATGTCCCCTTCCAGCGCGTTTTTGAAACGCTCCTACCTGATGGTGTTTTGCCTCTGGTTCATCCCTTTCGTGCTGAACTTGGTTTTGCCCCGGTCGACGTCCACGTAATAACACTTCGAGCAGAGCGCGATCATTCGAGGACCCTGGCACTCCAGCTTGAACAGCCCTGGGGTGCGGCTCCTCCACTTGTCCCACGCAAGCCACTACTTTTTTTCTGCCTCGAACTGTGCCCTCATCTCCTGCTTCACAACATCTTCCAACTTTGCGCCAGATATCGCCATGTAGTTGCTGTCCATGTCCATCTGGATCAGCTCGAAGTCGCGGCGGTCCGCGAACTTGTCCAGGAAGTCAAAGTAAAACTCGAGCATTCGGAGCCTGGCCATCTGGTATACCGCGATGCCTACCTGGAATGGCCTTCGGATTGTGATCTTCGGTTTCCGACTTTCCAGCTCGTACGCCTCCCCAATTTCGTCAAGGTCTGAGAGGAAGGCACTTCGCAATACTATGTCAACGACCTTTTCATCCTTCGTGTAAATGACGTTGGTCTGTTTCTCCAAGGCTTCGATCATCTTCCCATACGCGCTGTCCTTACCCAAGAGTTTGAACACATCGGCCAACAAGGCTTTGTTCTTGTCTGCATCTCCTGCTCGGCGCGCCGCCGTCACCTGCTCCACGAACCAAGTGAAAATCTTCTTTGGTTGGTAATTTATTGTTCGGTAAACAGTGGTGATCTCCACTCCGTGGTCAATGTACCAGCGGAGGAGTAGGGCGTAGACCAACATTTTTTCGGCAGACAGGGCCCCCACCAACTTTCTCCCATCCCCGCGGGTTCTGGGGTTCTGCCAGTGCGCCCCAGATACTCCAATATGTGATCTGGCACAGCTTCCTGTGGCACCTGTTTGTTAATGAAGAAGTGGCACATCTCGAACTTGGGGACCAACGCCTTGGGAACTTTCAGATCAACTTCTGCAAAACCAAACCACTTACCCTCCTTCAGACATTGCTTCAACCTGGGGGCCGCTCTTTCCCGCTGCTCTTCGGGACGGGAATCATATGCTCCTTCCCGCAGGGCATGTCCTGCAGCATCGTTGACAAATACAATGCCTTGGCATCGTAGCCCAGAATTTTCCCACAAGGTTTTGGTTTGTCAACTTTGTGCAACCTTATTTGTGTAACCCCACTTTGTGGTGGCGGGTGAATACAAGACTCGGACCCCGGACCACAGCTCCTTTCAACATTTCATAAGCCTCTTTGCAAGGGCTCCACAGCTCCGCTCCCCGCTCAACTGCTCCCCACATCAAATAGTGCAGGCTGACTCCTGGGATGCTGACGGCATGTTTCAAAATGCCAATTCCCTTTTCGGTGTATAAGGCACGCATTTTGTCCAATGCTTTGAGGCCGGGCGCGACATCCAGATTGTTGTAATAGCGCAGCCAGTCCGCAAAGGTCTTCATTCCTTTTCTTTAAAAACACGGGCACACCCTTTCCATTCCTCCGGCGTCAACACCCACTCTCCTTTCAAAGATGAATAACCACTCAGGATGATCTGGCAAACCGGGATAATCGAGCTTATCTGGGCTGCCAAACCATTCATATGGAAACCACGACTTGACGGCCTCACAACCATAACCTTTCACCCACTTGTCATAGCTGGTTCCTGGTCCCAAATTATTGATTATATCAACAAAGCGAAACTTCGGCAAAAGCAGAAACATTAATTTGTTCGCATTTTTGGCCACTCTCACGTTTTTAGTCATTTCAGCAAGGTTATTTGCCAAATGCTCCTTTATAAGATTCAAATCATATCGGGCAGAGTTGAAACCAAGAACTGGCAATTCGTCACACCACCCGGAAATTTTGGCTCGTTGGTCTTTGGGCAACAAGTGGAAAATGTCTGGCATGAAAACCCTTCTGACTTACTCCCGAATTCTTTTCCCCCGCCATTTGATCTCTTCCACAAACTTCCGAATCAGCTCTTTGGGATCTTTGTCGCAAATGTGTGTTGGTTCCCGCTCGAGCGTGTCGCCGATTGAGAAACAGATTGGTTTGTGAACGTTTTGAATGTGGAGTTTGGGTGTCGGGTCCTTCCTCTTGGTTTTGTCCCCATATGCCTCGAAGTCAAAGATGATCGCGTGTGGATAGGTTCTCGCGAAAACCGGGGGCAGCGCCTCCTTTGTTTGCCTAACTTGACATGACCATCCTTCAACCACATGGAATCCCACATTTTTGAGTTTTTTTGTGCGTTGAAGGGTTGCTTGGTACAGCTCTTCTCGTGTTTTTGCTGCGTTTGTGATTTTGGTTTCGCGATCGGGGTAACAGTATGGGCAGCCATGCCAGTAACATCCATGATATTGGAAAACTGTTGGACGCCCCAAAATCCAAGGCTCGCCTCCATGCCCACATTGGGCGTGGTGAATGTGAATTCCTCGTTCCCGGGCTTGTTGTTCAATCCAACGAATTGCTTCTGGGGAGGCAGTTGATTTGGGAAAGAAAGTCTTTTCAAATTCAGTTTGTGGTTTTTTGATTTTGTGGCTGGGGAATTCCACCACAGTTTCTCCTTGAGAAAAAGTTGCCATGTGTCGTTGCAGATGCGTTGCTTGTGTGGATCTTGTTTGGCAATGAGGGCAAACATAATTTGTGACCCTATTTGGGAAAACCAGGCTTAACGAAAACCGCGTTGAAATGCATTTCAACGAATTTTAAATGCATTTAGAATGCATTACAACGCTAGACAACGATTCATAACGCATTTCCAATGTTCCCCAATTCATTCATGAAACACCGCCAATGTTCTTAATTGTTCAAGAATGATCTTGAAATGATTTCCAACGCATTCACAATGCACTGAAAACGCTTCACAAAGCTTGTTTAGAAAATTTTTAAGAATATTGAAAATAATTCAATTCATCTTTGGAGTGACAAGTAATGTAAGCTCTGCATTCGGTCAACACAACGATTAAGCCCCGGCTAAGCGATCCAATATTTTCATCCAACATCGTTTTGGAAGAGTATCTTTGACCGTTTAGCCGCCAATCTCAACATTGCATTTAAGTAGCTTTTCCATGTTTGATCTAGGTCAAAATATTTTCAACCAGCATTTCGCGTTACGAACAAATGTTTGATCGTTTAGCCACCCCAACCAAAAGCTTTCGGTCACCGGGATCACTAATTTGTTAATTACAAAAGGCAATCGAAAATTGTTTTATCTGATAAGATTAGCGCATTCCCGAGCATTGAGACGGCACGAGAGAATGATTTAGACACCCGTTATAGGAATTCTCATATGCTCAAAGACTCTTCATGGTTGCTGTGTAAAAGTTTTCGCTTTCATTCGCTGACACTTGATGTTTTCACGTATCCGAATGCTAAATAAAGGTCAACAAATGATCATGGTGTCATGTTCAATCAAGCGTATTAAACGCGGTGAGAAGTAAAGATAATCATCTCCTGTGGAAATGCGCCTCCGACAATTTTCAGCTTTGAAAGATTTTGAATCTGCGACAGCCTCTGCAAAATACACTTATTTTGTCTTCGTTCTGAGCTGCTGTACTACGAGCAAAATAATTTTGAACAAACTTTGGCTCACATAATGTGCGTTTCGTTACAATATGCAAATAAGAGGATATTTTAATTTGTTTCGTCTGTATGCAAATTCTTGGCGTCTGCTCACAGAATATCCGCACTCACAGGACCAGCTAAATACAAACTAATAACAGTTTGAGAGCAAGGTATGATAGATTTTTATTTAATACGTGGGAACAATGCCGAAGGAAAGAAGTACCGCAAAAGTTTGTTCGTGACAATGCTTTGAATGTCTGCATGTCATTCGTTAGCTGCTCATTAGTGGTCTTCGTGGTTAACGGGGAAAACACCACGGACACGAAAGGTGAACTTTAGGCGGGTTCACCTTTAAATTTTGCACGGTGAAAACTAAATTAGCTGCCTCTACATCTTGTAAATTTAGAAGTTGTAAAATATCAAGTAGATTTCTAATTAAAAGCTCAATATTTTTATTTTCAGAGCATTTGGTACTCGATGAGGACACAGTGCGTGTTCATTTCGCCGACATTTTCAAGCTTCTTGTGTTCCGTTGGGTTGTCTGCACTAATTAATTTTTCAGAACTAGTTCTGATGGCAATTGTTTTGTGAATGTTTTTCAATGCGATACTGCTTCACTGAAATGCATTGTGAACGTTTTAAAACGAGTTGCAAATGATTCAAAATGAATTCAAAATGATCTTCAATGCATTTCGTTTTCGTTGGGAAACGTTGTCAATGTTTTCAAATGCATTGAAAATGATCTGTAATGCATTCGAACGTTTCCAAAATGCGTTGAAATGGAAAAACGGTTCAACGGAGTTTTCGTTAAGCCTGGTTTTCCCAAATAGGGTCACATTTTGTCCCAAACGCTCAATCTTCTTCACAACAAACGCACGACGTTCAAAGAAACCAATGGTGAGGACATTTGTGATTTTTGGGTTGGGGTTTCGAAGAAGAAGCCAATATATTTCGTCCCCTCTTTTCTCAGGTTCATAAACACAAATACCCAACCAATCGAAGAAGGGTTTATCATGGGTAAAATGTTGTTCGACTTTGTAGGGCTCATCAAGTGAAGATTTTGGACAGTCGTGTGGAACAGTTTCAAGTTGATAAAAACTCTTTGCCAATTCCCGTGCCCTTTTTGTGCTTCGGTCGGGTCTGGCTCCTTGATGAACGGCGAGACATCTCCAAAGACAAAGGTTATCTTGATACGTGTCCAAACACACCATTGGACCATGATGCCCGCGTGCCAAATCGCGTAGCCACCCCGGAAGAGGACCTGTTCCTAACAATGGTTGACGGGTGTTTACAATCTTTACAAAAACATCAGAAGGAGCCTCAAAAACCCACTGTTTGTTTGGTCTTTCAATCCGACCCTGAGACAGCCGCTCATCCTCTTTCCGCCGCAGCCAGGTTTCCGCATCAGAACGGCGGTTGACCCAACGTGAATCCTCTCGACGATTGTTATAATACAACATCAGAGAGTCATCGTTAATGTTCCTCAACCAATATGAATACGAATACCGAATGTAAAAGGAGGTGTTGGCCGCCGCCTCAATCCTGTTCATGAAGGTTTTTGTCTGGTCTCTTGTGAGGTTGCTACTGACCCCCATCGCGTGAACCGTCGACCACTCCTGGTTTCCACCCCTTCAAGCACGGGATCACCAAAAAGTGTTGCAAGCGTTGTTTGGTTATTTGTTTGAGGGTCGGCCCTCGCGGGGGTGAAAAGGGGGTCAAACCCCGCCAAAAGATCTTGCTGCGACGCGGCTGCCATGGCCTGACTATATTGGGGTGAAATTTTTTTTTCAAAAATTAATTGCTGCGGAGTTGCACCAAAGAGACGTTCACCTGCAGCCACCGGCTTACCCCACACACCCCTCTCTCTAATAGGCCGACCCTGGTGCTTGGCTGCTTTTGGTTTGTGGTTTGTTTCTTTTGGGTGAATGTTGTTTTCTGATGTCTTGATTGGTGGCTTGCCTTTGAGTAGTATAGGGTGGAATAGTTGAATACAACCGGAGCGCAGCATCCCCGACGAGCGAAGCGTAAGAATTTTTGTCCGCGCCAAGGGGTTTGCTTCATCTTTAAACAATATACAATTGAAGACTACAAACACACGTTATTCGGTTCGAATACAGCAAATCTTCCCAAAGCTCAGAAACTCAGAAAACCCCTTCCACGAGTTGTACATGCCGTCATGGAAGCTAAACGACAGCCAGAAAGGTTGTTATGGGAACGGAAAGCATCTGCGAGAATAGTGGCCTTGGGAGAATTGTCCTTGTTAACGGATGTGGTCCTTTGAGAAGCATGTCAGCCTGTTTAGAGGATCTTGCTGTACATGCGCAGTTGATCTGAGTGCTTTTGCGGCTTTGCCAGAAGCATGCCGATTTCTAACGATCCAGTAGTTAGAAACAAAATACTTCAGAAACCAAGTGATGAATTATCTATCACAAATAATCTGAAATTTAACAGAAGGCATTTTAACTCATTTCTGTCCGTCATTTTGTACGTGGTTTTCTGTAATTTTCGAGGGGTTGACGTCAAGTCGATCTGGTTATTCCATATAAGGGGTTACCACGGAGATTTCGCTGGTCCACAACATCGAAGGCTCTATCTTTCATGCCACGGTTGTCACGCTAGCTGTCGTTTATTTCTAAACGATTATTGCAGCTACAATTCGTTACTTATTTGATTTATAAGTGCTTTTTTCGAGCCATTTTTCACCTCAGAAGCCCCCCGCCTGGTATCATAAAGCCGGGTTGATGGCTAGAGGCAATCCTTTGAAAGAAAAAAAGTATTCGAGCGAGTGGTGGCAATAGTCCATTTTACAGTTACCTGTTCGGTAACCTGGCTTATGAATGGAAAAGAGGCTGGGGGTGACCTTGTATTGATACATACCACACTGTCTTTCTCATGTAAATCATGTTGTTCTTATGCTAACTAGTCCACATTTGCATTAGAAAGACAAAGATGTTTCTATCAAAATAAGGTCACCTCCAGCCTTGCTTCCACTCAAAGGCCAGGTTATCGAACACACAACTGTAAAATGGGCTATTCACGGTGTGAAGTTGTGTCCTTGGTCGTTTTGTGATTGGATTCCGGGACCTGGCATGGCAATTCTGGCAAGTTTTGACCTGTAAATAATGCAATCGGAGAATCATTTTGTCTGGAGGACCGGGTGGCTATATACGGTTCTAAGCAAAATCTGAAAAAGAAATTTGCGAACTGCTATGCGGCTGTTATCGATGAATATCCCAGAAATCCTTTGGGTCACAAACGCGAAAAATACAGACGGTGAGAGGAACGGTAATCAAATAGCGTTATTCACATTGCGCGAAAGGAGTGAGCAGAAAAACGTGGAACAGATTGCAAGACGAGGAGTTGAAGTTTGCTGCCAATGTAGACTTTTAACTTCAAGAGGAATTTTTTGTCTTAAAAACTTCCGACAAAAGTTGCATCTTTTTGGTGTTGTCCGAGGGCGTTCGAAGCCAAACTCTGCAAAATTAAACTCTTTATGTGGTTGACCTTGACTCTAGCAAAAAAAAAAAAAAAAAAAAAATGGGCTCCCAAGCGCAAATAGGTGAAACCTAATGGTGAATTAATCATGGGTACTTGGAAACTGTGTTCGGCTACATTAAACAGACGCCATAAGACGCCAACGTGATCTCCTCTTGTGGATACGTTACACAAACGCCATTGAGGCGCCGACGTAATTTCCTCCGCTGAATACGTTACACAAACGCCATGGGGCGTCAACGTAATTAATTTTACCCCGGTACCATCTCCTATACGTTTCACAGACACCATGAAGCGTTAACGTATGATATTCTGTTGCAGATGCACAGATGCACATTCCGTTGCACAGATGCCTAAAACGTAAATAGTTCCACTACAATGGAGAGCGTTGGCATAAAAAGGCCAAACCAAATCCACACGTGTGTGCTGAAAATGAGTAAGAAACGGCAAGGGGAAAAGTGTAAACATAAAAACACGTTATACCTCTACAGGCGGTGCTGCCGCTATTTCTGGATCTGCCGGGGCAATAGCGGCCACAACGGCTGGTTGGGGTTAAGCCGAGACGTGGACCTTGATAAAAAGCTTCAGCGGTGCTGGCTGCACTTGAGGAGAACGATATTTGATAACACTGTCGTGTCAGCAGACTTGCGAGAAAAGAGAGATTTGGTCGCAAACGGCGTATAAACACTGTAAAATGTCTTCAGAATTTCCCTGGGGTTTTCTACGGGCAATAGAATAGCTGCCACGGGAGCACGAAGTTAACCGATTATCTTATTCGGCATACGGCGGTTTTACGCGAATGAGAATAGCTAAGATTTATTTTCTCTCTCTTCACCATGAGGAGCGATAGAAGGGAGCTCAGTTTTGCAATTAACATTCGGGGTTAAAATGGAGAGTTTCTATTTAAAATCTCTGCGTGTGTTTTGCTTATAACGGAACTACCGCTTAATAAGAGAACAAGTTTGAACCGAGGGGTTTTTCGAATGATCACCTCTCTTCAGTAATCGCTGTTCC
>JAEMWC010000005.1:1840000-1862500 GCA_016490735.1 Pachyseris speciosa
TTTTTTATTGCTCATATCACGGAAGCGATCTTTTTAGATAATTTATCAATGTGTGTTTGTCACCATAGATTTTCGTCAATAAATATTCCAAGCGATTTGACAGAGGAAACGTGTTCTATCGGAACATTTTCAATCGGGAGTTCAAGTGGGTTCGACAGAGGGCTCAATGTTTGCCTGGCGCTAATTAGCATAAATTCATTTTCAGCAGTGTTCAAAGTAAGTTTATTGGAAATAAGCCATTTATTTAGGTTATCTAAATCGCAATTCAGATTTAACTGAATTGAATTTACATCAACGCGCGCGTAAGTGATGTGGGTGTGGATGTGAGCATGCATCCTAGGCTGACATAATGCAGGAGCCCATCACTAGGAGCGGCGTTTTTACAGACCGATTTATTTTTAGATTGAATTTCCCGTCAATATCACACTATCACACTTGGAGGGGTAGGGATGGCGCAGTGGTGAGAGCACTGGCCTTCCACCAATGTGGCCCGAACTCGACGTCATAACTGGGTTCAGTTTGTTGTTGGTTCTCTTCTCTGCTCCGAGAGGTTTTTCTCCGGGTTCTCCGGTTTTCCCCTCTCCACAAAAACCAACATTTCCAAATTACAATTTCATCTGCTTGTAAAGCGCATTTGATCATATACACATGGAAAATGCGCTATATAAGTTCTAAATTATTAAAAATATTATACTCCCACAGGAGCCCCGAAGACCAATCACAAGTCGTTGCACGTGCCACAAGTATCTGCACGTGCAGAGATTTTGTTTTCGCTCATTAAAATCATTTGATTAAAATTAATGTCGCGCTAATGAGTCCTAACAAGGACGAAATTTTACTTTATTGTTTAGTAGCACTGTCGATACCGTTGACATCCTCCTAGCCCTTTTTCGCGGGAAACGATGGCCTAAAAATAGATCGGTCTGTAAAAATGCCGTGACATAGGCTTAGTATGGGAATTGTACGCTCCTATTAATGGGCTTCTGCACAATGTTAGGCGGTTTGGCAAGTCGTTAATGTAATTGAGACATAAGAGGGGGCCTAGAATTGTTCCTTGCGGTACCCCACATTTAAGTGAACTGATTCTAGAAAGACAACCATTAACGAGACATCGTTGTGGACGATTAGTTAAATATGACTTGAACCAATCAAGAGCTGTTTCTTGTATTCCGTAAAGGTTCATTTTAGATAAAAGCATATCATGGTCAACATTGTCAACATTGAATCGAAAAAAGTTACCACGATCGATATTAAAGGTCCAGTTATCAGTAGCCTCCAGAAGGGCAGTCACAGTTGAGTGTAATGAGCAAAAACCCGATTGATTGATTGATGGCTATTTTATGAGAAGAAATAAAAGGTTTGGTAATCTATCGAAAATATCAAATCATCTACGTTTGATATCCCAGTATCATGATCACTGTGCATGAAAACAGCTAATATAAAATCTAAATAATGAGAGGACTGATGATGTCATAGACTCGACCCAGTATAACATAAAGTATACAAATAGCGCTATCTCGGTTAATTTGCATAAGAGAGTTTTGAAACTTGGTAGGCTAATAGTTATTCGGGCAATACATCTACGGCTATTAAAAGTTCGCTTCCCATTGCAACTCACTCCTTTCCAGTAAACCCCCCCCCCCCCCCTCTCCAGCCCGAATTCAATATTTTAGTGGTTTTCAGGGCCAAACATAGTTGTTTTCGGACCCAACATATTTATATGCTTGCTGGATTATGCACCATTGGCAAATATCAAAATAGAGCGCCAAAGGTGGCCAGCAAAGTCCGCAATATCTGGGAGGTCGGGGACCCAGTATGTCCATGGCAAGAAATAAGAGACATGACGGGGCGGAGTCACTTCAGAGTAGTCTAGAAAGTTGTCAATTTCTTTCTTTCGTTGGCGAGATGCTATTGGATGATCATTGCTATAGAAATTCGAAGGCGGTTCAAAATTAAAAAAAAAAAAAGATGGCGCCCTGTCGAGTAATCAACGGTTTTCTACAACAGCGAAGAAATAAAGATAATAAAAAAAGTTTTTTATCTGGAAAATTTTCCACTAATAAATAAATAAATCGACTTTTGGCTATTTAGGTTAAATATCTGACAGTCTTGGCGTATAAAACTAGTGTACTGTACTTCGAACGATCACGACGAATTGATAATTTGATTTCCTCCTGTTTAATTTTCTCGCTATCTCGCCGCAAGGATTTGTTCTCATTCTCAGTCTTTTACCGAGGATTTCTACCCGTAAAAAGCCTGGGAAAGAGAAGATTGATAACACAAAGTGGCCGGCAGTACTTCAAACTTGCGAAAACTTGGAACTTGCGAAACGTTCACAGCACTCATGGCGCTTCTATGAAAACTTACCTTCATCCAAGTAGAGTTGAAAATAGTCCATCTTCAATGCTGATTACCGTGGCGGACCGAAACTGTGATACATTGTTTTGGAACAATATTTCTGATTGATACCAGGGAATTCGTTCACGTACGGGCTTGCAAAGTTAGATTTTTCGAAGGCGATTCCGGCGGCTGGAAAATGCATTCCACCATACTTTTCTTACCAAAGAAGAAATCTCAACTTGAAAGTTCAAAACCGTGGCGGATAAAGCTGGAAAGTGACTAATTTTTGTGTCAAAGAACGACTATCGATGCCAAGAAACAGGATCAGATTGATACCAGTGGAAAAGTCAAAAGCTTAGAGAGGAATGTCAAAAAAATTAATTTCTTCACTCAAGACTCTCTATTTATGCCCGCCATGTTTTTAGCGTGATTTTTCTAAGTGTCGCTACGAACTGCGCACGTGTGTCCCTCATTTCTTGCCATGGCCACTGTAACAAAACTGGTAAGCTAATATTGTGGAGCACACCTTCTAGAATCTTGCTGAATCAAATATTTCTGATACAAATTGACTGAGATATCTTTTTCATGATATTTGATCAAAATTCGATCGGGATTATGACGTCATCACTTAGCTAATGTGCATATTTTAAAAACTTGAATATCTCTGGAATAAAAAGAGATATTTGAAAATAGTAAACATCATTTTTTTTCTCGTACAGACTACTTGTTTAAATTTATAAATGGCTTAGATTGGAAGGATGTGAATTTCGGCGTAGTAGAACTTTAAGTATCTTTATAGGAAGCGAATGTCATTTGTAGCCGATGAGCACAATTTCGCTGACTAAAGTTGAAGTTTATGCCTTTTCATAATGGATATTTAGTGATGGTTGGCGTACGGGACTGTCAGTCACTTTTTTATGCCTCTGCTGCGAGTTAAACATTTTTTAATAAGAGAAGATTCTTGGGTTAAGTTTTAGTCATGAGTTGAGTAACTAATCGAAGAATGTTGTTGTAATGGATTTTATATTTCATCTGACATTGTTTCCTTGGCTCGTTTCCGTTAGCAGAATGGCCTACTTTCGATCGCACAAAACTAAGTTGTAATATGTGTCTAGTTTGGGTAAATAAATAAAAATCGCGGTTAGGAAAGCCAGGTTTCCTAGCTAGGCCTTGCTACGGAAAAGCAAAACTTGTTTGTTTCCTCAGGGGTGTTCAAAGCGTGATCTAATTACACGTGTCTCTCAAAAGAAGTAGAATAGCTGTGCTCTTCTTCTCCTTAATTACACATGCATAGGTCATGTATAATGCGCATCACACAGATCAAGAAAAATGTTACCACAAGTATAACAGGCTGTGTCTCTTGTGGCTCGGCTTGATTATGCATACATGTACCACATAAATAGTTCCAATTTTCTTCGCAAACAAACTTCATTTTACAATAACTGTCAAAATCTTCGCGCGTTGATTGGCTAAAAAATTGGCTAAAGGTCAATTTTGCGTTAAAAAAAATTGCAGCAAGATGGATGATGGCGACAGGCAGGACTTAATAGTTTTTAACTTTAATTTTGTATATAGCACTTTGACAAATGAATGTCAGTGACGAAATTTCTGATCTGTAAGAGGACAGAGGCATAAGACACTGTAGTCAATTTGTCAGTTATCAAAGACGTCGATTAAACCCTGAGCATGTAACATTTAATAATTATACCATTCGGGCTTTCTGGATATGAAATGATGAAAAACCCAAGAGCAGTGTATGTTTTATTAAAAGCTCCAAACACATAATCACAATATGCAATTGATATTGATACTGAATATCTCTAACTTCAGAATTACGCCTGCTCTAAAAACAAACCAGACAAAACAAGTCAGCTATATTCAGTCTAGCCGGCTGCCAAATTACAGTACCGAGAACTAGTGACGTAGTTTACCGCCATGGTGAGAATATTTAAAGCGCAAAATTACCAAACCCAAGTTCAGAATGCCTATAAACAGAAAAGCGTGCTTAACCCGCCAGAAGTGAAAGGCAGCAGTTCTTACGAGGCCCACGTATATAAGTTTGAAAGGCTGCGAGAAAAACAAGACATTCGACATTTCTCACTTTGGGTATTTTATTCTTTGTGAAAGAGAAAGGGACAAAAGAAGCAATGTTCCGAAATTTGCTCACAAACCCCGAGGAAAAACGATACAATGATATAATTCAGCATGCGAAAATAAATTTCTTAAATGGGGAAAGCAAACTCATCCCACATGCCAATCTAATTAACTTTTCTCAGTGTATGGAGATGTTCAGTGATTAATTCTCCAGAAGGTTCTGAATTCATTGCATGTTCCGTGTTTTATCGATGCTACATTACTGATCACTTTTTTGTTTTTTTGTACCAGCGCAATTTAATTTCCAGTATCTTCATTAGCTGGATGCAGAAAAGGTTGACTTATAATCACCATGAAAGATAAATAATTTAGAATACATGCGAGAGACTAGAAGAGAAAAGAAGACAACTAATTGAAGCTGATCCAGATCGCGTGAGCAGCATATTTTTTAAAGTGAGATATGTTATTGATCACAACATTTAACTTATATGTTTTGTTTAATAATGAGCAGGAGCTTTTATGAAGTTAAAAACACGAGGCGCGGCCGAGTGTTTTAGGACTTGATGAAATACGAATTGTAAATTTATTGAATGAGTTGGTTTTAGTTTTAGCTGCGAGTGGGCCGAATCGGTTGACATAATGACATTATTTCCAAATTTAAAAAAGCTGGAATCGTTTTTCATTTGTACTTTAAACGCGTGAGAAAATAATTTGAAGTTGTTAGAATACATTGTAAAAATTCCCGTTGAGTTACCTGTTGAGGTATTCAATGTTCGTCATTTAGTAAAGCCTTCAAAATATCGTAATCATTGAGTGTGCACTAAAGGTGTTACATGAATACCGAGTGGCATAAACTCAGTTTGAATATGTTTTTAGCATGGTTCTCTATCGTGAATGAATTACTGTTTGCGGTTAGAAAAGCCAATGTTTCCTAGGCCTTGCTATGAAAAGGAAAACTTGTTAGTTACCTTAGGGGTCTTTAGACCGCTGTCCTCTTACACATGTTTATCCAAAGAAGTGTAAGAGTGTTGTTTTTCTCCTAATACATGTATAATGCGTATCACATAGATCAAGACGAGAGCTACCACAAGTACAACAGCCTGTGTTTCTTGCGGCTTGATTATGCAGACTACGTAAATAGGTTCCAGTTTTATTTCCAAACAAGTTTAATTTTACAACAACTGTTAAAATTTTCGAGCGCTTATTGGCTAATTTTATCATCAATAAGATTACAGACAAAGACAATATTAATTTACGCGAGATTTCTAGTAATATGGTCAATGGCTACACGCAGGATTTATTGTTTCCGTCTTTAGTTATGGAGATGGAAAACTCCCTGACTGGGAAAAGGGCTAGAATTATCATATACTGAATTCATCTACTGTCTAGAAGCTTCTTCCCTAATAGTTTTGGGCAATTAATATTAGGGTTTTGCGGTTTAGCGGAAATGGAAAGAGTTTTTCCACCTTGAAAGCTAATTAAATGGAAAGTGATAGGTGTTTGTTTAAATTTGCACAGAGTAATTTTATTTATAGAAGTGTCTTATGGTCGACTTTTATTCGCTTTAAAATTAAGAGGCAATATTCCCACATCACAGTCTATCACGCAAAAATAAATGCACGACTCTCGGTCGAAACTTTATTTTTGAATGCGGCAGTACATAAACTGAGACCAATGTTTCAATTTTAATTCTGAACCAGTTTCCATTTTGAAAAACGCTACGAATGATGTGCTTTCCTCTGTTGAAAAGAAACCCAGGATATACAAGATTCAGAAGATTGTAAGGCAGCTATTTATGAGTTGAGTTGGTTTAACACTTTGTTGGCGGTTCGCTTCACCTCACCACTCCTTTACCCATTCCTGACTTGCTGGGTTACGCCTGCTAATTATCATAGGGGGTTAGTATTTGTTTTGGCCCGGACTACAGAAAATGATGTGGCTGCACACTTTCGACAATTAGTCCATCTTCAAACATCAGTCAGCTCAATTATTACGTAAATACGGCGGGAAACGGTGTTTAATCCCCATAGATCAGACCCAATATTTGACTTTAGTTGTCGGCAACTTCGTTTTCATCTAATAATAGCTATTGACCATTTAGACTACAGTAGACTAACGTATAGTGGAACAGACAAAACAAGAAAGCAGATAAGTGCACATTCAATGGTATACCTAAGTGATTTCAAAAACTTTTTCAACAGGCGGAAATATACTTTAATTGAATTTTCCGTTAAATCGGAAAACCTTATTAAAATTTCAGGTAAGAAATCTGAATAGATGAAATTCTTCTAGCTAGCGAAAACATCACTTTAAAAATACTTCAAAGACCATAAGGTACTTAAAAATGACTTTCCTTAGCTTTTGGTTGGTTTGGCTCTGAAAAGTAACGGCTAAACACATTCTCTGAGATGGTGGGTATCTTCCTTCGGAATAATTTATTCCTTTTTGAATAAATTGCAAAAATATGGTGAATGAAAATGTCCTAGGGGAAGAGTAAAGTAAAAGAAGGCCCTTCGTAGTTCGCCCTAGGCATTCGATGTCGATTAAAGAGTGCACTCGGACTTTCGTAACTGAAATGTGGTAGAAGATATTAGCTTCTTAGCTTCTCTGTAAATTCGGCATAAAATAAAGTCATGTTATATGTTGGACACCTCTCTGGAAAACTGATTTAATGACGTTCTCTTTTGTCTGATATATAATACTGGAGAAAAAATTACCAAACGTCATTAACTGTAGACGTTTAATTTGGAGGCACAAATGAAACGCCTTGAGCATCCGAGTTCCTCCAAATTTGCATTATTATCTTGCTATGTAATAGTAAGTTTTTAAAAATTATTTCTACTTTCCTGTCTGATCGAAAAGCTCCAAATCACGTATATAAAGGAAAGACTTTTTCACACGCTAAAAGAGAACTTTTTTCAACCTTCTCGCGACTTTGTAATTGTCGCATGCAGAGCTCTGACAGCCGGCTAATCCACTTAGTCAACACGGGAAGAAAAGACGATCCGGCAAAAGAAGAAAATTTTCGCATGCAGATCTCTGACAGTTGGCTGGTCGACTTAATCAATTCGGAAAAAAATACGATAAAACACAAAACATACAAGCACAACAGCAACAACAAAAATTTTGGAATAACATTTGTTTCCTTGTACAACACTGCGTTTACGAGTAATGTACCAAATATTCAAATTACTTTAACAACCTTTGTTCGGATTAGCCGGATGCTCCAAAGACCCGGCCTGTCTGACCGCCTGTCTTACCTCGCTGACCTTCCAGCAGTATAGAATCGGGTTTATTGAGGAGCTAACATAAATTCAGTAAAGTTGATGTAACTTGCCTTATAAGATAAATAGCTTTGGTCCATGTTCTACTATTTGTCGAAGGCACCAGTAAATTATATGGTAGATAGCAAATAACTAATGCCGACTGCACCCACAGTGCACTGTACACTGCCTTTCTGTATCGAGCTATGTTGAGTGGGATTCCTTGGATCGGTTGTCCTGGAACAATGTTTTTACCTGATGTTGACGATGGCGCAGTGTGAAGAAACTTTTGGTGTAAGAGCAAATGGAAGTTCCTAAACACAGACATGTACCTATGTACGTAAAGAGCGTCAATACGGCGTTATTCCAAATGGATTATGTGGTACCGATAATTCCAACAACACAAAACGCAACAATAACAGCATATGTTTGCTTCAAAGTGACAACTTGTCTGTATCTGAATCCCAACAATAGGGCGAGAAGTCGGTCCACACTTATGATATTCATTGTCAAGAAAGAGACCGAACACAAAATCTAGCTTGTTATGAAGTTTGCATGTCTTGAAATACGACAGATATCCCAAAGACAACCATTGGGTAACGGCCAGAGGTTCTGCAATGAGACCAACACAGAGATCCGTTGCCGCTAGGCTGCTTAACAAGAGCTTGGATGGCGGATGAAGCGCAGCTAAGATCAGAGTAATCCCGAGGAATAACGTAATAGACAAAAAAAATGTTAAAGACTTCAAGGGTTGTGAGGTGACTGTATATTCCTTCTGTTAATAATTCTGCGGAGCAATAAACGCTTTCGTATATTTTATGGTTTGCATCACCAGTGACATTCTCTGAACCCATTTTCCTACAACATGAATATGTCGCGAACTTGTTTTTTCCGCTTTTTACAATCCGACTCACCAGACGTCAGATCGCGATATTCAAAACGCAAGTGAATTCGAGTTACCGGAAGTCAGCTTGCCAAGCTGAAAAAGGCTGTTGGACACGTGGTCGGATCGTTGCAATCCCACTCGGATCGTGACGACCCGACTCAGTTTTAGTCGATTAGTCGATCCGACGTTCCAATAGTCAAGTCGAGATAGCGTACTCTTGGCACGCTAGAAACAAGCAGTAGAAGAGGAGGATAAGAGGGCCCCAACGAAAGCCCAGAGCCTCTCAACCTCCTCTTCTACTGCTTTTCACTGACTCGACGAATCTTCCAGTTTTTTACAAAAGACTTTTGAAAATTTCGTAGTTTTCGCAAAATTCCCAGTTTTCGTTGGGGCCCTCTCGACCTCCTCTTCTATTGCCTCTCTACTACTTTTCACCGAATTTTCCAATTGTTTTGCAAATTTCACAATTTTCACGACTGCGTACAAACCTGGACATATTTCTTAAGTAAGAAGCAGAAATGAAACGCCATCACACTTTGTGTTCATCAACTCCGAGACATCTCATTGTTTATTCAGTTTCTTTAATATTGCGTCTTTTATTTTACCTTCCGCTCAAGAAGCTCGACCTCATAAATAAACGACAAATATTTTTTTTTAATATCAAGAAGTGTAGACTGGATTTTCAATATTCTCGCAACTTTGTGAGCGTCGCATGTAGATCAACAAAGAAAAAATGAAATGAATGAAGAAACATCCAACAACAACAATAATTCTGGGATAACATTTACTGCCTTACATGTTTTAAGGTACCAGGATACCAAGATTTTGGCGGCCGGAAATTGAAAATAAATCATTTTTCATGATTCGAATCGGTTAGACTAGAATTAACATTTTGCAAAATGAACGGGAACAAAAGCTGTTTTACTTTTTAAAAGAATTACGAAAACTATTTTTTGATGCTGTTATTGCAACAGTTCTGTCATCGCTATAAGCTTACATTTACCGCAATCAAGTCTCGTGTTATATGAACAGGGGGGAGCAGGGGAGCAAGTCTTGATCAAGATGAGTTGAGCACACTGCGCTCTGTGTATGCCACCATCTATCCAAATGTGACAGAACCATCTCTGAAGCTGGCCACTCTTTGCAAGAAGTACAAGTCTTTGTCAGTGGGTGGTGAGACTTCAGACTTTGCCCATATGCTCACATTATGGTATCATGGTGTGGTCTCAATGGAATTATTAATCCCGGAACGATGAGACCTGGAATTATTCGCTATTTTTTTGTTCACAGTTTGGAGATTAGTGGAAAACAAAGTATTCATGCCTTTGCAGTGGTAAACTGGTTTAAGGCATCAGAACAAGACTTTGGCTATGGAAATCCCCTGTCAGTTTGGCATGCAAAAGACTTTGAACATGGTGGACCAGTAGTTTTTTTGCCTGTTCAGAGAATTCACTCTAAGTTTTTATTTGCCCACAAGAATAATTCTGGACACAGGTATTTTATTTGTTCTCCAATCTGTAGGAGAATATTGCTTTAATTTCTTTTTCATACGAGAAGGCAGTAGAACTACATGTACTATTTTGCGTACTGCATACATATGGATTATTGGCCAAGCGTGAGGTCAACATGGCAGGATATTGGCCAAGTTTTGTTTGTTTTTTTTTTTCCATTTTTTATTATTATTAGAATTTTTTGCATGTTTACGGACTGAGGTGAAATCGAGGTCCATAAACACACACAAAAAAGGACTAGAACAATATCCCACCATCTTGACCAAACAAGCTTGGTCAATAAAAACTGATTTATTATATGACTCAAAGGACGCTATTAAAAGACAGTAAAACGCGGGACGAACGGGTTATCCCGAGCGGTCAAGATGACTCCATCTTAACCTTGGGGGTAGCGAATCACAGCAGGAGAGTTGATTCATCTTGACCGCTGAAAGCGCCAGTCATATAATAAATGTGCAAAAATGAAGATTATTCAAGTACAGCTAAAGCATAAGTTTTTTAATGGTTTAAAGAATCCACTCAATGTTTTTGTTTTTTGATGTTATGGTTAATTTTACATAGAGATATTTCATTCTGCCTCCCATTTGTAGCAGCATCTTGTTTTACATTATCTCATATAACTGTTAAATTACAGTCTGAGAGTACACAGGAGAACCTTCTGAAACTATGCAGGGCTTTGTAAATAGTGGTTGTATCAACTTCCTTAAAGTGCACCTAAAGGCAAAAAATGTTCTTTGATAAGATAATTCGTTACATTTATAGCAAACATATTTCACCATTTTCACCTCAAATTTTTGCTTTTTATGGGTCGGACAAGCTATATAAATGTAGCTAAACTAGCAGTCATATGGTCCCACGACCGTGCTGTCAGAGGCATGGGCCTATTCTCGATTTTACGCCACCGGACTGTTTTGTAATGCAAAAACTCTTTGAAAAAAAAAAACTTCAATGCAAAGCAGTTTGTGATGTAAAATCGAGAATAGGCCCATACCTCTCACAGCATGTTCATGGGGCCATATGACTGCTAGTTTTGCTAGCTTTATGCAGCTTGTGCAACACATGAAAGCGAAATTTCAAGGTGAAAATGGCAAAATATGTTTGCTTTAAGTGGAAAGAATTATTCTACTAAAGAAACATTTTTGCCTTTAGGTGCACTTTAACTTTATGTAACTTATAGTACACTGCCTTTAAGTTTCAAGTTCATAAAACAAAATCAGGACTCTTTAATCGAGAAAAGTTCGACTACAGTTATGTTTTGTGAGGATATGTGTCTCTAAACATGGCCTATTTTGTTTCTATTTCCCTTGAACTTTGCTTTAAAGGCACCCCCTTAATGTGGGTTTTGGTTGCATGCAGTACAGTCATTTCCTTGGGCTTTGTTATCTTCACTAAGGTTAATCTCTTCACGCTTACGAGCTCCTAGGATCTCGTGAAATTTGCATCATGTATTACAGTTAAATTTGATTTCAGGTTATTTTTTTATTTGTCCTAGGTCAAAATGAAACTCATTTGTCTTCTCATGAATAATAAGGCTTACACTGTATGTAAAACAAAAACAACCTGAAATCAAATTTAACCTGTAACATATAAAGACCATGCCAGTCAAAGCTAAGATTCTTGAAATAGTACAACATGTAATGCACATACACTGTATCACTGGCTTCCCGGTGGGGTCGACCCCCGGTTAACCTTGGGTGAGGTGACTCTCGGCAGAGAATCCCCTTGACATCCTTTACAAACTTGTGAATTCCCCCACCCCGGACTAATCTTTGATTGCAGAACAATCTAGAGATTTCCCCCTACCCTCGGGTAAAGAATCCTATTCATCTCCTTGTATTCCCAACGTCTCTCCCTGGTTGGTCCAGGGTCGACCCCACTGGGAAACCGGTGACATGTGTACTAGCCTCTTTATCCGCCTGTCTGACTTCTCTGATCTTAAAGCAGTATAGAATCGGGTTTAATGACGATTTAAGAAAAAAGTAAAGTTGATGTAACTTACCTTCGCAAGGTTGTGGTAGATAACAAATAACTAACGACAGCTGTACGTGTAGTGCACCGTACACTACCTTTTTGTATCGAACGTTTAGTGGGATTCCTTGATGCGGCTGTCTTGGAACACTGTTTTGCACTTTGCAAATCTCACGTCTTTCTAGCTGAGCACAGATGCTCTACTAATGGGGGAGACTAAATCAAATCAACTCTAAGTAGAATCAAATCAAACCAAATCAAATGAGGGGGGAAAATGGACTATATGGAGCAAAAACTCTCGGACCAGAGTAGAGAACCAACAAACTCAGCCCAATTATGACGCCTGGGACGGAAATTGAACCAGAGACACATTGGTGGAAGGTGAGCCCTCTAACCACCGCGCCAACCTTCCCCCAAAACAATAGAGACAATCCAAAACACCAGTATGATAACACGAGAACCGTGGACAAAGTCAATCTCGACTCCAAGTCCTCTTCGATCGCATCTACGTTACCATGAATCCCAATGTAGCTTCAGGGCTCAGAGGTCGACAGATGACATTACTGTTTTTTCTTTACGTCAGCTCCAGGGACAATTTCGCCTCCATAAATCTCAAAGGGGAGTTTGACCTTGTGAATAGAAGTCTGTTTCAACTGCTGAAGAAGATTGGTTGCCCGACACAATTCTCAACATCATCACATTTTTTCACGAGGACATCAAGGTGTGGTCGTCTACGATAGGGAATTATCAAAGCCATTTGCAATCCAGAGCGGCGTAAAACAAGGTTGCGTCCTTGCACCAAACTTGTTCGGGATTTTTTTCTCGCTGATGTTGAACTTCGCCTTCCGAAACTCTGCACAAGACGTTTACCTACACACCAGAAGTGCCGGGAAATAGTTCAACTTGGCGCGACTAAGGGCCAAGACGCGACGAAGATTCGCACAGTCCTGATCGGGGAAATGTTCGCTGATGATGCAGCCCTGACCACGCAGGCGTAGGAGGATATCCCGCAACTGATCAAACATTTTTCCAATGCCCGTATTGAGTTTGGGCTGACATATCAGCATCAAGAAAGCTAATGGCATGAGTCAGGACGCCCTTATGCCACCATCAACCAGCTTAGACAACGAAGTGCTTGAACTCACTGACAATTTCAATATGCGGTCCACCATCACCATCAACATTTCCTTCGACAGCGAAATCGAGGCGTGATGGCATGATACTTCCTAGGCTGACGCAATGTCTAGCAGTTTGTCATGTATATAAAATGAGAAATAAGAGGAGGCCTAGGATTGTTCCTTGCGGTACGCCGCATTTAAGTGAACAGATTCAAGAAAGAGAACCATTAACGAGACATCGTGTGTAAGATTAGTTAAAATATGACTTAAAACAATCAAGAGCTGTTCCTTGTATTCCGTAAAGGTTTATATCAGGTAAAAGGATACCATGGTCAACAGTGTCCAGGGGTGCCCAACGAGCCAAATAAACCAAAAGCTGTCAGACTTAACCCAATATAACATCATACAAAAAGAGCTATCTCGGTCAATTTGCAGCAGAGAGTTTTGAAACTTGGTAGGCTAATAGTTCTTCGGGCAGTAGATCTACGGCTATTAAAAATTCGCTTCCCATGGCAACTCACTCATTTCAAGTCCCCCCAACCCGATTTCAATATTTTAGTGGTTTTCAGCTCGAAAAACATTTAACAAGGCCACGAACTCGACCTAATTATACGGTTGCTAGATCATGCACCATTGGCAAATATCAAAATAGAGCGCCAAAGGTGACCAGCAAAGCTCTCAAGATCTGGGAGGTCTGGGACCCAGTATGTCGCAATTGTAACAAAACTGGTAAGCTCATATTGTGGAGCACACCTAGTAGAATCTTACTGAATCAAACATTTCTGATACAAATTGACTGAGATATCTTTTTCATCATATTTGATCAAAATTCGATCGAGAATATGACGCCATCAATCAGCTAATGTGCATATTTTAAAAACTTGAATATCTCTGGAATAAAAAGAGATATTGAAAATAGTAAACATCATTTTTCTTCTGGTACAAGCTACTTGTTTATATTTTTAAATGGCCTAGATTGGAAGGAAGCGAATTTTGTCATAGTAGCACTTAAAGTATTTTTATAGGAAGCGAATGTCAGTGGTAGCCGATCGATGAGCACAATTTCATAAAGGGCTCACTAAGTTAAGTTGAAGTTTATGCCTTTTCATAACGGATATTTAATTATGGTTGGCGTAGGGAAATATCAGTCACTTTTTTATGCTTCTGTTGCGAGTTAAACATTTTTAATAAGATAAGATTCTTGGGTTAAGTTTTAGTTATGAGTTGAGTAAATGTTCGTAGAATGTTGTTGTAATGCATGATATATTTCATGTGACATTGTTTCCTTGGCTGGTTTTCTTTAGCATACACCCAATGCAAAAAATGGCTTCTTCAAATTATTCTTTTCTTCGTATTCAAAAAAGCCTCGCCAACTTCGTTTTTGAGATCAAAATTCTAAAGAATTTGTTATTCCGAGCGAGGTTAGCGAGACAAACAAGCTTAATTTTACAATGACTGTCAAAATTATCGCGCCCTGATTGGCTAATTTTTATAAATGTCAATTTTACGCAAAAAAATGCAGCAAAATGGTTGATGGCGACTCGCAGGACTTAATAGTTCTTAACTTTAATTTTGCATATGGCACTTTGACAATGTCAGTGACGAAATTCAAGATCAATAAGAGGAGAGAGACATAACACGCTGTCGTTAATTTGTCAGTTATGAAAGACGTCGATTAAACCCTGAGCATGTAACATTTAATAATTATTCCACTCGAGCTTTCTGGATATGAAGTGATGAATAACCAAAGAGCAGCGTATATTTTCTTTAAAGCTCCAAAAAAACATAATCACGATATGCAATTCATATTTATACTGAATATCTCTAACTTGAGAAATACGCTTGCTCTAAAAACAAACCTGATCAGTATCCAGTCTAGCCGGCTGCCAAAATACATTACTGAGAACTAGTGATGTAGTGTACCGACATGGTGAGAATATTTGGAGGGCACATTTACCTAAACCAAGTTAGAGAATGCCTATAAACAGAAGAGTGGCTTAACGAAATGCTCAATTGTCGCAGATCACCATAACCCGCCAGAAGTGAAGGGTAGCAGTAATTCTCACGAGGCCCACGCATATAAGTTTGAAAAGATGTGAGAAAATAGAGCCGAAAACATTCGACATTTCTCACTTTGATATTTCTTTCTTTGTGAAAGGGAAAATAGAAGCAATCTTCCGAAATTTTGTTCACAAACCCTGAGGGAACAAGATACAATGATACATTTGTATAATCCAGGTGTGGGGTGTTACGTTTCAGGAGAATTGTAAATATAGCGAACACGTACGTGCTAAGTTGATTAAGACGAATAAGTGTCTGTTTGTATCAAGAACTTTACGGAATTGCCTGAAGGCTGACCTGCGTAAGCATAGGAAAAAACCTTTCAAAAACAAAATACCAATACTTGCTTGCGGTGCTTCGTGATGAGGGTGATTATGTTGATGCCCCCGACGTTAATCTTAAAAATTTCTAATTAACATTAACCAAACTAGCTATTATTATTACTTCCTTATGTTCTATGTTGTCTTAAAGGTTCTTGCTCGTCTCGTGTAAATGCTAGCTATCTGTGAATGTATGTGTATACCTATTTATTTATTTATTTATTCTATTTTTATTTATTTATGTATTTATTTTTTTGAACTTGAATTACTAATAATTTAGTTTGCTAAATTTGATTGTAAGCTACACAACCCGCCTCCAATAGCTTTGCTAGATGCGGGTTGTGTATTTTTCTAAATTGTATAATAATATTGTAATAATCGAAATAAAGTGAAAAGTGAAAGTCAAGGTTAAGTAGACCACCTATTTAGCGCATTAGTTTTACCGAATTTCACTTATGGTCTGCCTGTTTATGGTGCTGTAGAATCAGATCTCACGGTCATACAAAACTTTCTGGATAGATGCTTTCAAAGGAAATACACATCTAAGAGCATGGACGTTCTAGAACTCTTAGAAAAGGCAGATAAGAAGCTTTTCAAGGTACGATCAGTGGATCCCGGTTGCCCCTTTAGTAAGATCATTCCAATGGAGAAAGAAACAAAGTATCAACTCAGAAACAAAAGTGCTCATCACCCGGATATAAAGACTGAAAGATTTAGGAATGTTTTTGTAATTAGGCTAATTTTTAGATATAATTTTTGATCTTTCTTCTATTTGTATACAGTATGGTTGTTTACCATTTACCAAAAAAAACCGGAAATTTCGGTTGGAATGTAAATGGAAAGCCTATTTTGGTCTTCCCAAACGGAAAATTTCCGGGGAAAACGGAATTTCTTGAAAGTTAGTCCAAAATTCCCAAACGGAATTTCCAAATGGAAAAGTGCGTTCCAATTGCTCATTTCTACCAGTTCCAGGGCTTTCGGCTTGGATCGCTCTGTAAACCTGACCGTTGGAAATGTTTGTGTAAATGGAACACGCGCGTTCCGTGGAAATTTTCATTTGGGTATGTGATACGTACCATTTACTGCAACCGTCGACCAACCGGTTTTCCCGTGTAAATGGTAAACAACCTATGTCTTAGGTATTTTTATCCTATTATTTGGATACAGTATGTCTTATGTATTTTTAGACTCCCAACTGCTGAAAAATTGTAACTTAAGATATGTCTTTTTTATCTTAGGAGGAATAAAGATTAATTGATTGATTGATTGATTGATTGAATCCAGCATGCGAAAACAAATTTATGAAATGGGGAAATCAAACTCATCCCACCTCCAAACTTTTATCTCATTGATTTTTCTCAATGTTTGCAGATCTTCAGTGATTCTCTAGAAGGTTCTGAATTGATGCATGTTCCGTGTTTTATCGACCCTACATTACTGATGGGCAATGAGTGATCACTTTTTTTTTTGTTTTTTGTTTTTTGCACCAGCGCAATTTAATTTCATGGAAGATAAATAATTTAAAATACATGTGAAAGACAAGAAGAAAGCAGAAGACAACTAATTGAAGCTGATCCAGATCGCGTGATTAGCATATTTTTTTTAAAGTGAGTCATATGTTATTGGTCACAATATTTAACTTATATGTATTGCTTAATAATGAGCAGGAGCTTTTATCAAAATAAAATACGAATTGTAAATTTATTGAACGACTTGGTTAAGTTTTAGTTGCGAGTGGGCCGAATTCTTAACAATGACATACTTTCGTTGGCACAAACTAAGTTTTAATATGTGTCTAGTTAAGGTGAATGGATAAAACTTGCGGTTAGAAAAGCCAGTTTTCCTAGCTAGGCCATGCTAAGAAAAGCAAAACTTGTTTGTTCCTGAGGGGCGTTCAAAGCGCGGTCCTCCTACTCGTGTTTCTCAGAAGAAGAATAGTTGTGTTCATTTTCTCCTTACACATGTATTAATAATGCGCATTACACAGATCAAGAAGAATGTTACCACAAGTAAAACAGGCTGTGTCTCTTGTGGCTCGGCTTGATTATGCATACTACACAAATAGTTTCCAATCTTCTTTGCAAAAAGCTTCATTTTACAATAACTGTCAAAATTTTCGCGAGCTGACTGGCTAATTTTTTTGTAGTTTTTAACTTTAACTTTATATATGCCAGTTTGACAAAGTTATGACGAAATTTATGATCAATAAGAGGACAGAGGCATATTGAAACGCTTTTATGTGTAATCTGACAGCATTTACTTGGTTGGCATAATGACATCATTTCCAAATTTAAAAAAGCTGGAATCGTTTTTTATTTGTACTTTAAACGCCTGGGAAAATAATTGGAGTTGCTGGAAAACATTGTAAAAATTGCCGATGAGTTAACTGTTGAGGTATTCATTGTTCTTGATTTAGTAAAGCCTTCAAACATATCGTTATCATTGAGCATGTACTAAAGGCGTTACATGAATACCGAGTGGCATAAACTCAGTTTCAATACATGTATGTGTTTAGCATGGTTCTCTATCGATCGTGAATGAATTACTATTTGCGTTAGAAAAGCCAGTGTTTCCTAGGCCTTGCTATGAAAAGGAAAACTTGTTAGTTACCTTAGGGGGTCTTTAAAACGCTGTCTTCTTACACGTGTTTCTCCAAAGAAGAGTAAGTGTGCCGTCTTTCTCCTAATACATGTATAATGCGCATCACACATCAAGACGAGAGTTACCACGAGTACAACACCCTGTGTCTCTTGCGGCTTGATTTTGCAGACTACATAAATAGGTTCCAATTTTACTTCTTTCAAAGAAGTTTCATTTTGCAACAACTGTTAAAATTCTCGGGCGCTTATTGGCTAATTTTATCATCAATAAGATTACAGACAAAGAAAATATTAATTTACAACACCCTGTGTCTCTTGCGGCTTGATTATGCAGACTACATAAATAGGTTCCAATTTTACTTCTTTCAAAGAAGTTTCATTTTGCAACAACTGTTAAAATTCTCGGCGCTTATTGGCTAATTTTATCATCAATAAGATTACAGACAAAGAAAATATTAATTTACAACACCCTGTGTCTCTTGCGGCTTGATTATGCAGACTACATAAATAGGTTCCAATTTTACTTCTTTCAAAGAAGTTTCATTTTGCAACAACTGTTAAAATTCTCGGGCGCTTATTGGCTAATTTTATCATCAATAAGATTACAGACAAAGAAAATATTAATTTACGCGAGAATTTGCAGCAATATGGTCAATGGCTACAAACAGGATTTATTGTTTTCATCTTTAGTTTTGGAGATGGAACTCTCCCTGACTGGGAAACGAGCTAGAATTATCATATATTGAATTCATCTCCTGGGTAGAAGCTTCTGAAAACAAGCAACTGAAAAAACAAAACAAAAAAACAACAAAAAAACAGCCAAGTTTTCGAAATTACTCAGAAATGATTTGCAAGAAAGTCCAAAGGCTCTAATCGAAACACTAGATAAAGTGCTTTGTGAAGATTTTGTAGGTATAGACTCGCGATACCAATTTGAACAGTCCAGTTTCTTTCAAAAGAATATTTACTAGACTTAAACCTTTGCGTAATTGCTCATAAGCCATCGACGTATGTTCTATTTACATGTATTTTAACTCCCGAATGGTGCTCTGGACCAGAACTAAACAAAAACAGCTTAATTGGAATTATTTCTGAGGAAGAACCAGACGAAAGACTTCGATATACGTTTACACCGAGGCACGGACGAAAGCATAAACGTTTTACAACTCTATAAGGCCTTTCACATCGTATGTCGAATTTGATTCAATGAAGATTTGAATTTATGGAAAGCATTGGCCTGGCGTCAAACTGTCAACTTTTTAGTCAATGGTTAATTTGAATATAATTCCTTTACTTTTTATATTTACGGCTGTTTAGGATGTCTCTTCTCCTCGTTTAAACCCAGATTTTTATCATTTGGGGTTTTTGTTCCACATCCTCTTTGGTACTGTCACGACCCAATTTCTGATAAAGAAGAAGACAAACGCATAGAACTGCATAAAAACCAGGAACATAGAACGTTTCGGAATTTCCCATTAAATCCCAGGAATATGTAAAACAGCATTAAGCATAAAAATTCTTGCCAAATATCAGACGAATTTCAAGAAGCCATTTCGTGAAGCATAACTTAGGCATTTCTCAGAGTAAATCCTACATGCATCCAAGTTTTATGTTTGAGACAATGTTCCAACTCATCAAAATAAGCAGAAATGGTGTCTTCGTTATTATCAAATAGGAACACTGCGCAGTTGTTTGAATGGATTGAAAAACCGCTTCCTTTGGCTAGAGCCGTTCGCGCCTTAAGCAATGTTTAAAATATATAATTTTGACGATACCACTGACCATATACAACAGTTCATCAGGGGAACCAATCAGTTCAGGGGAACCGAAGTTCCCTGTCATTACCGGGCCCGTTAACTCTTTTTTTTTTTCCTTTCCAGATAGGAGTTTAAAAAGTTTTGAAAATTACACAGTATCAGCGAAAGAAAATAAATGGACGTCATGTCAAAACAAACCCTACTTTTCTTGAGATTTTGATTTCAAGATATGCATGGTTCGGGCCCGTTAAGTTACCGGGACTTTCGAGAAAGTGTCGGGCCCCTGAGCCGACAAATAGAGCACTTTTCCAAATAGTCAAGATTCTGTGTTCTTTTTGGATATTTTCAATGTATTCATTCAGCTTTACCCAGAAACGTTGCAACGCATGAAATGTTTTCCCACTCTTTAATTTTTGGTTACCCTTGTGATCGACGAATGTTTCTTCTTTTCTTTTTTCTTTCCCTGCGTTCCTTTCTTTCACTTTTTCGCTCAGATTCTCAAGTATGTGTCGTAGAGTTTTTAATAAAACAATTATTTTATTCGGGTTTGTTGGATGTGAAATGATCATAATCAGCTCGGCGCCTACGAGCCTCGTTGGTAAAGGTGAAACCCCGATGAAACAAGATACAATGATGAGAAGCTGCAAAGTTCAGGAGCATCCTTCAATTGATTTTTTCCGTGTTTGGATTTGTCCAGCGATTCTCCAGAAGGTTCTTAATTGATGATTGTTCCGGCTTTCATCGACGCCACATTAATGATCACTTTTTGTTTTAGAAATACTGCACCAGCTCCCTTTTATCCCCAGCATCTCGACTGACTGGATGCAGACAGGTTCAGTTATAATCTCCATGCTAAGATAAATATTCAGTGGTTGCGACAGATTAGAAGAGAGCAAAAGACAACTAAATTAAGCTGATCCAGATCGCGTGAGCAGCACTAAAATTTTTCAACTTTTTATATATTATTGATCAATATTTAACTTATATGTAATGTTAATACAATGATTAATTAGCAGGAGCTTTTACCAAGTTTAAAACACGTGGTGCATTCGAGTGTTTAAGCACTCGATGAAACGCGAACCACGAATTTATTGAACGGCTTCAAAAGTTTCATTGTACATCGATCCATTGTAATACACTAATATTTAGATTTTGGGTTATCTAGATTTGACTTAAAATTTAGCCGTGTCTCTTCCAGATATGAAACACCTGCTTTTGTATTTTCTTCACAAAATTATTAATAACATTTTTAAAGTATGCATATATTAACAATTATCTAAAAAGGGAATTGTAATATTTAGCTAAACTGTTTATCTTTGACGTCATTGCTCTCTCATGGCATTTGGCGGGAAACAGTTTCATTGTTAGATGTCATGTGACCATGAACTAGCCTATGAATGGGCGCGCTGTAGCGGGAAAAATTCCAGCTACGTAACAAGTTACTTTGTCATAATCTGTTTTACATGGAAGACCCAAGTACTAAACATGCACCATTCGCTGATTCAAGTTCAGGCTTTAAGAAATATTATGCCATGCATTTGCCAGTTTGGTATGACGACATACCGTGTAAATTTTAAATGAATAAATGCTGTTTTATTTTCAAGTACTGTGCGAACAACGACCAAAACACGAAGCAGTTGATACTTTCACGGTTTTCAATTCAGTAAACACGTCACACGTATCGTTATTCCCAAGCGTGCAGTAAAGGTGTTAAATGAATACTTGGGCACGGGAAATAAGGAAAAGGAAAGCATGTTACCTCAGGAGTCTTCGCGGTCTTCTTTCCTGTATTTTCAAGCTTGGTATTTGTGTTCTTTTTCTCCTGATATAACGAGTGTCAAAAAGACCACATCGACAGTTGTTAACGTCTCAAAAGCGTATGTCTCTAATGAGGGTTGATTTGATTATGCTGGTTATCAATAAAAGGTTCCAATTTTCTACCATAAACAAGTCTCCTTGTTAAGGTGCATTCGTTCAGATTCTCAATTAGGTGTCGTAGAGTTTTTAAAAAACAATTATTCTATTCTGGTTGGCTGGATGTGAAATGATCATAATTAACTCGGTAGCCTTCATACTGACAGGCTCTTCATAATTCAGGGAGGCTGGCGTTCGGTCAAATGCTAAATGCTTTCCCTCGCTCGCCCCAATCCCGTAGCTTTTGACCGTGCGCCGTTAATCGAGGCAAGAATCCTCTCTGTGTTGCCCAAATGAAGAGCCTATATGCAGGCTATCAACTAGGCGCCTACGAGCCTCGTTGGTAAAGGTGACAAAGGAAACAATCTTCCGAAAATCTATTAATTATTAAACCTCGATGAAACAAGATACAATGATGAGAAGCTGCAAATTTCAGGAGCATCCTTTAATTGATTTTTTCGGTGTTTGGAGATGTCCAGCGATTTTCCAGAAGGTTCTTAATGGATGATTGTTCCGGCTTTTATCGACGCCACATTACTGATCACTTTTTGTTTTAGAAATACTGCACCAGCTCCCTTTTATCCCCAGCATCTTGACTGACTGAATGCAGACAGCTCCAGTTATAATCCCCATGCGAACATAAATATTCAATGGTTGCGACAGATTAG
>JAEMWC010000005.1:1867500-1947500 GCA_016490735.1 Pachyseris speciosa
TTGCACTGTTTCGCGCTGTGATTGGCCAAGAAAACTCGCGCCATTTTCTTCACCAATGAGAAACAAAACCAAAACCAATTGTGACTTGCACGCGCGTATTTTCGCGCACTTTTCGCCGGCTACATGTAATTGCTTCGTATTCTGATTGGCTCACTGCATTGCTTACGTCTGTTGTGATTGGTCAGAGTAATTCCTTTGGTTTTGGTTTTACGGCACTCAACTGAAAACTGCTCTATAAACTAATGATAAAATGCAAATACAAAAATTAACTATACACTAAATTATAAGCTAGAAACAGCAAGTGATAGGTGCGGCTAGGCCTCTGGCTATGTTGCACAAGGGGCAAATGGAACGCCATGTCCGTGGATTTTCCGGATCAACAAGCGAGAGAGCTTGGTTGTAAAAAAGTTTAAGCTTACACTTCAAAGCACTGAGATCAACAGTGTTGAGTCTAACGTCATCTCGTAGGATATTCCAAATTCTAGTAATTCTGCTGAGGTACCATCTTTGAAAAGTTTTCCATTTCATTGGTCGGAAAAGGAGAGCATTAGGATTGCTTTTTGAACGTGTTAAGCGAGAGGGTACAAGTGGTTTAGGGAGAATATCCGGGTCTATTTTAATTAGTCCATTTAAAGCCTTAAAAAAGAAAACTAAGTCCAAGTATTCATGCCAATAGCAGATGGGTAACAACGAGGTGCGCGCTAGGTGGTCTTGATAGGAATCCGGGAAGAAGAACGGCAGACGTAGGATAAATTTTGTCGCTCGTTTTTGTACTCGTTCTACCTTCCTGATTAACTCAATTGACTGTGGTGCCCACATCTGCGTCGCATAGCCCAGTGTGGAGCGCACGATCGATAGATATAGTGTTCGACGCGTCCTCTGGCTCGCCACCTCAGCAGCAATCCGACGCAGAAACCCAAGTAGCTTGTTAGCTTTGGAACAGCAGTCAAAAACACGTTTCGACCAAGATAGGTCACTTTGAATAGAGACTCCTAGATCTTTCTCGATCTCTGTAAAATTCAGTTCCTTGCCCTTGATGGTGTAGGGAAACTGTATAGGATTCCTTTTCCTTGTTATTCTTTGACATTTACACTTCTGACACCCCAGACCAGCGCTCAAGAGAGTGGAGATCTTCCTTGAAGCTCTCGTTGTCAGATGGATAGTCGATGCGGTGATAGAGCTTGGTGTCGTCAGCGAGGCTTGCGACGCGGGATGATAAACAACTTTTTTTTAATATTGAATTAAACAGCAACTCTGTTTTCACTTTCGGTTTGTCCTATTTTAAAAATCTGTACTTCCTATGCTCTATCTCAAGGCAAATATCTCTCACCAAGTATGTAATACCAATTCTTTATTCCGGAGTGCTCTAAAGGATGTCCTTGCAACGCATGCATGAGGTGACTTTTTCTGATTTGGTGTTTCTTTAACAGATAGATTCAATTTGGCAGTGCGTCTGCACTCTAATAGCACACGGAAGACGTCAAAACGTTTCCTTGATACTTCTTTAAATTCCGTTAAAACGGACAGGACATGCCCTGGTCATTTCTGATATCCAATAACACCGTGGTTTTATTTCATGTTGATGCTAGTACCAAAGGATTTGCGTTCGTCAGTGCGCTATTCAAGATTGTGAGTGGCATGGCTAATATTATTCCTATAACACAGATCACATCGTATAAAAGACGCACAGCGGATGACGTTCTTTATCATGATTACTTGAGCTTGTCACTCTGTGGGACTCAAAAACAAAAAAACCCACACACTGATCGCAAATAGCACGGAACACAGTTCCCGGTTTTGCGTTTCATCCTACTAGACATACCATATATCCCACATATTTCATATATACCATATATACACTTTTTTGGATAATTTATCTAATAACGTTCTCCTTTGTCCGACATATAATACTGAAGACAAATTACAACACGTTTATTAAGCATTTTCTCGTTTTTTTCGCTTATAGTTTTATGAGACCAATCTCATTCCCATTTTCATCTAAATTTGTCCAGACGTTGAAATGAGGCGTCATCTATGAAATTTTCATTTAGAATCACAAATAAAACACAATGAGCACCCGAGTTCGTCCAAAGTTGCATTATTACTTCGCTATCGTTTTCCCTTCAGATCGAGAAGTTCCAAACAGACTATTTATAGATGAAAAACATTCGCAAACGATAAAAAGAGAATATGGACATGTAAATCAACCTTCTCGGGATTTAACATAATTGTCGCATGCACAGCTCTGAGAACCGGTTGGTCGACGTAATCAACACGGGAAAAAGACTATGAAACAACAGCAACACATGAATAACAATTCACAGGATAATATTTGTTTCTTTACACAACACTACGTTTACGAGAATGGCAATATACCTAGATTTTCACTCAACAAAACGAGCACTGTGATCGGTTGATTCTTAGTCACGTGCTAATGATCAAGTTGGTCGGGAAAAAATAGCCCATTTCCCAATTACCTTTGACTTCTTTTTCAAAGTGAGTCCTGATGCTCATCCTTTCATATGAAAATTACTTTTCATAAAAATCCAAATTAAACTCTTTTTCATACGAAAAGTTCAGCACCAGACCTTGTTTGAAAAAGAGGACAAGCGCAATTCGGAACTGGGCTATTAGGCAGTTGTTGTCTGCGCAAGATACAACAGCACGTGATCAGCGCATGACTAAAAAGGTGGGGTGATCTTCAGCGTGTGCTCACGTCAGCTTGAAACATTTGTCAATTATTCATTCAGCAGGCTTGTGAATAAGGAAGTTGTGTTCCTGCAATGCGTCTTCGTTTCTTTTTTGTTGTGATTGTTGAAGTGAACGAGTCACTTAATGTGTAGCCTTCAAATTACCACTTTAACAACCTTTAAATATGTGACTGAACGTCGCAGTTATGAACACTACTTAAGAAATTCAGGCTCTTACGGGGTTCGAACCCACGACGTCTGCGATACCGGTGCAGCGCTCTACCGACTGAGCTAACAAGTCATCTGGGAGCTGGTCGTTTTGTTGGTTCGCAATATACCCGCAGGTGGTGAATATATGAGAATGAATACATGCTACTGCTTAAGTAGTGTTCATAACTGCGATGATCAGTCATCATCATTAATCCGCTGTTCAAATATATGATTTTGCAATGTATATAAAGCTTTGGTTCATGTAGTACTATTTGTCAAAGGCACCAGTAAGTTATATGGTAGATAGCAAATAACTAATGCCAACTGCACCCACAGTGCACTATACAATGCCTTTCTGTATGGAGCTGTGTTGAGTGGGATTGCCTGGATCGGTTGTCCTGAAACACTGTTTTGTACCTGATGTTGACCATGGGGCAATGTGAGGAAAATTGAGGTGAAAGAGCAAATGGAAGTTCCAAAACACAGGCATGTACCTACGTAGGTATAAAAGGTCAATATGTCGTTATTCCAAAAGCATAGTGTGGTACAACCAATAGAGACAACCCAAAACGCAAAAATAAGAACATTTGTTCGCTTCAAAGTTACAACTTGTCTGTATGCAAGTCCCAACAACAGCGCTAGTAGTCTGTCCACACTAATGGCGGTCATTGTCAAAATGGACGCTGAGCATAAAATGTAGCTTGCTATGAAGTTTAGGTCTCCTGCAATACTACAGATATCCCATTGTTGGCTAACGATAACGATAACGGCCAGAGGCTCTGGAATGAGAGCAACACAGAGATCAGTTGCTGCTAAGCTGCTACATAAGAGCTTGGACGGCGGATGAAGCGAAGACTCACTGTGAAGGGCAGCTAAGATCAGAGTGTTTCCGATAACTGCAGTAATGGACAGAACAATGTTCAAGACTAAAATGGTTATTAGCTGACTGGTTATTAATTCTGCCAAGCAATAAACGCTTTCGTATGTTTTATGGTTTGCAGCGCCACTAAAATTTTCTGACGCCATTTTTCCTACAATTTGATATGAATTCTGAGTGTGCCGCGAAATTGTTTTTTCCGCAGTTCTGTAAACACGAATATGTTAATGTTTAAGGTAATTTTGCAGGTGTCTTTGATCATCGACATGCGATGTCCTAACAAGAACGATGAATGTTAAAGCCTTCAAATCAGCCTTGGCTGGAAGATAATGCACATTAGTGACTTCAATGGAAATTTGAAGTTTGTGGGATATGGCGTGGAGTGACAAGAATACCTCACAAATTAACGGGTCAAGGTAAGCTGATGAATGGTTTTCAGCTTACCTAACGCATTAATTCCCATCTGACCTTACTATGACGTCTTACTTTACATGCTAACTAGCAAGAAATCTTTTCTTTGTATTTCAGTTGACGTAGACATTCCTTATGCTACTACCTTGATTTCTTCAAGAAGAAACAACTATTGTGTCTCCAGCTCCTTTTGTTTTATTTTTGGTTTGCTGTTGATTGACATTCAGGATGCGCACGTTAAGGCGTCACGTGATTTTGGGAATGAGGTTGCGAATAAGCGTGCAAGATGTGTCTTTATGTTGTTTACCAGTGAAAGAGTTTTAAAAAACAAACCACTGCAGCATTGTGTTAATTATTGTCGTTTCCTCGACAACTATGTTTTGTTAAAACTTGAATAGGCTATACGAACAATAAGTTGAATTCAGTAACGTTAAAGGTTCTAAAATTAATCTTCACACATCTTCACACACCTTCTGACGGATGTTGACTATTTATTCAGGCCGTATGTTATTTGGTGCATCTAAGCTTCAAAATTAATAACGATGGAGTTGCGGGTTAAATGATCGACTTTGAACGTGTTGGAATATTTCAACACATCGGCTGTCATAGTAGTCAAGATTCTAAATAAAAGCTTTTACAGCTATCAATAGTTGTGCAGACATCAACGGGCTTAAATAAATACTCAAGTATGAATTGAGTCTGACTGGGTGTTTGGCTTGGGCGTTTCTTCAAGCGTCTTTAATACTGACAGGATATTTATTGGCCAGTCCAGGAATCCAGTGAAACGGTGGTTTCGTTCTTAGCGTGTTTGCCAATAGCACATGATTTGTGTTCTTCAATGCGCTACTCAAGATGGCGAGTGATATAGTTAACTTAACATCCGTGACAAAGATCATATGCAATAAGCTTTCGTCCCCCCTTCCTTACGCTTGTTATCGATTTTATGACTTATCGGCTATGGTTGCTAATTAGTTACAATATTCTTTACACAAGTTTGAGTCCCAGCTTCGTCGTCACTCTTTTTATTGGACTTGGGCGAGGTTGACTAGAATTCAAGCATTTTGATTGGCTTGATGTCGACAGTTTATTATCCAACAAACAAGACAGTGACAAATATTCAATGAACGCGTCAGTCAAAACTAGAGGAAAAGAGAACTTTCCATTTTCCATTTTCCATTTATTTGCCATTAACCACATAAAAATACAAAATTTAAAAATACGAAACACAAGAAATTTATAATAACTTAAACTTAAGACAATAGACTACAAATGTTTAAGGTGATAATGACAAGAAAGCCTATATAGATGCCGGGGGCTTATGAACTATAGGCTTCCTGACAATATAGGATACATCATACGAATTGCGGGGACAGCATGAAATATGAAATGTATTATTTTAAAAAGAAAAGAAAAAAAAAAAAAAGAAGAAGTAAGTAGCTCAACAATGAGTATATTTGCCTAAGAAAGAAGGAATTTTTTAAGTCTTTTCCCAAACAAACGGATGCTTTCACTGTTTTGAATGTTATGACTTAACGAGTTGAAAAACTTAGGTCCTTGAAACCGAATTGAAAAGTTTCGAATATTAGTTCGGCAGGGAGGTATGTAAAAAAGGTTGCAATTTCTAGTATAATGCGAATGTAACTGGCTTGCGAGAGTAAACATATCACGAAAATAATTAGGAAGTAAACCTCTTTTGAATAGATACATGAATTTACCTATCTGGTATAAATAAATGTCAGAGAATTTCAAAATCTCCTTTTCTTTGTGTGTGGGAATCGAAAGGAACTTTAGATATTATTCTTATTATCTTCTTTTGCAGAAGAATAACGCGATTTAAATTACTCTGATATGTCGATCCCCAAACTGAAACACAATATATTAAGTAAGGGTAAACTAGAATATAGTACAAACAGTGTAAGGAAGTTTTGGGAAGGCAAAAACTTGACTTATGAATAATGCCTATAGATTTTGATATTTTTCTAGAGACACTAAGAATGTGAGGCTTCCATGACAAATGCTCATCAAGGATAACACCTAAAAATACTGTTTCTTTCACACAATCAATCTTATTGTTGTCAATTTGAATAGATAGATCAAGTGTTTGCCTCCTTTGGCGTGGTCTAAAAACCATAAAATTCGATTTTTTAAAGTTAATTGACAGCTTATTAGCTTGACACCACTGTGTTAATTTACACATTTCAGAATTTATGGTTTCGGAAAGTAAATTAAAATCTTTGTGAGAAAAAATTATGTTAGTGTCATCAGCAAAAAGAATAAAGTCCACCACCTTTGACACATTACACAGATCATTTATATAGAGCAGAAAGAGGAGGGGGCCTAGTATAGAGCCCTGAGGCACCCCACACTTTATTTGGCAAGAATCCGAACAAATACCATTAAATTCCACATATTGTTGTCTATCGCTTAGATAGCTTTCAAACCATCTAAGTGCAGTGCCTCGAACACCATAATGCTTTAGTTTTGAAATTAAAATTTGATGATCAACGGTGTCAAAGGCTTTAGACAAGTCTATAAAAATACCAACTGTATATTCCTTATTTTCAATAGCGGAAGAGATTTTGTCATACAAACAAGCTAGAGCATAAGCAGTGGAGTGATGTTTGCGAAAACCATACTGATTATCAGAGAGAATTTTATAGACATTAAGAAACCTTAAAAGACGATTGTACATGACTCTCTCTAGAATTTTAGAGAATGCAGGTAAAACAGACACGGGTCTGTAATTTGTAAATATATCCTGTTCACCAGATTTAAATAAAGGAATAACTCGAGCAATTTTTAATTGATTTGGCACAATACCAGAGGTGATGGATAAGTTAATCAAGCTAGTAACAGGGGAGATTATTATATCAATAGTATTTTTAATTAAGCTCATAGAAATATTGTCATGACCTACAGCATTACCTGAACGACAAGTACGACATATTTCAATAATTTCTTCCTCATTTGCAACTTCAAGAAATATTGAATTGACTAGTTTGGGGGGTAAAAAAGAACTATGCGACTTTTCTGATGCAGGAATTTTGCTAGCTAAATTAGGGCCAATGTTAGTAAAATATTTACAAAAAAGATTAGCTATTTCCTTTGGATCGGAAATTTCACGAGAATCTGCCCTAAATACGGATGGTAGACCACGCTTACCTTTATTTCTATTAAGAATTTCATTGAGAACTTTCCAAATGGCCTTAACATTTGATTTTAGTTTCTCAATTTGTTTTTCATAATATAAACGCTTAGCAACTCGAAGAGAATGGGTGAGTTTGTTTTTGTAAGACTTGTATACATTTTCATTAGAAGAGTTAGGGTTATTAAGAAAACACTTATACAACATATTTTCTTCTTAACGGAATAAGCAAAACCTTTAGTAAACCAAGGCTTACGAGAATTGAACCGCTTCACTTTCTTTTTTTTTGAGTGGAAAACACCGATCATAAATTGAAACAAACTTTTCAATAAAAATTTTATAAGCGCAAGATGGATCATCTAAACCAGGTATTTCAGCCCAGTTTATCCTACCTAAGTCATCTTTAAATGCACTTAGATTATGCGCATTTTTTTCACGAAAGATTACGTATTTGTCCTTGTCGCTGGTGCTATTATTATTCAAAACAAGTGAAAAAATCGGTAAATGGTCAGATATGTCATTGAGAAAAAGACCACTTATTGAAGGACAAAGTGGATCGTTCGTGAAAATGTTATCTATCAGTGAAGCTTTGTTCGCCGTAATTCTAGTGGGACGTGTAATGAGTGGGAAAAGCATCCTAGAGTACAGCAAATCCAAGAAGTCACTTGTCGCTTTATGGCAATGGTGATTAATTAGATTTAAATTCCAGTCACCCATTAAAAATACAAGCTTATTTTCTTTGGTAATTTTTCCCAGTACTAGGTCCAAATCAGACAGAAATTCATTTAACAGTGAGTCGGGTGGTCGATAAATAATGCCGACAATTAGATTCTTTTCTTTTGTCCTATTAATTTCAACAAACAAAGATTCAGCACTTCCGTCGACAGGGAACGCTAGATCAGGACGTTGTTTGTAATTCAAATGCTCACCAATGTAAAGGCCAACACCTCCACCAACGCGAGTGACTCTGGGTTTATGCAAAAAATTGTAACCCGCGATGTCGCAAAAATGATAACATTCATCAAGCCAAGTCTCAGAAATCCCAACAATAGGAAGTTTCAATCGAAGTTGGCCTAGAAAATTTGAAAGCTTATCAAATTTATTAGATATACTACGAATGTTCATATGGAGGAAAGAAAGGCCTGATTCAAGGCTACTGCAGTTTAAGTTTAGG
This sequence comes from Pachyseris speciosa, assembly GCA_016490735.1. Classification (NCBI taxonomy): domain Eukaryota; kingdom Metazoa; phylum Cnidaria; class Anthozoa; order Scleractinia; family Pachyseridae; genus Pachyseris; species Pachyseris speciosa. The sequence goes on from JAEMWC010000005.1 coordinate 1,876,008, forward strand.
CGACTTTGCTCTTCGGCTAACATGTTGTTAAAACTATCTTCGGTATAGTACTCACAGCTACTGTGTTCTAAATAAAAATTTATGTCTGGATCATTGTCTTTACAAAGACTAAAATTTTTATAGGACTCACATAACAAAGGATTAAACTTTAACTGAGCTAATCTATCAGGATCAAAATTAATAGTACCGCCATTCATGAATTCAAACAGAGTTAGCCGAAATTGATCATCGTCTAAATTATAAAATGGTAAGGATGATAAACTATTCACTTGCAGGTTTATCACGAATAACTAAGCGATCGAGGACAAAATATGCAATCTTACCCGCCTGTTTGGCAGCTTTAAGTTTAGGAATTTGACACTCTTTTCTGTAGAGTTGCCGGCGATAGATCTTCGCTGATATAAAGATCGGTAGGCTTCTCCCGCCTAGCTTTGCGCAAAACCTGCTCCCTCTGTTTCCAATCTCTTAATCTGCACACGATGGTTCTCGGTTGATTCCGGTTTGCTTGCCCCGACTTGGTTATCCGCCTTTCCACCCGGTGAGCCCTTTCGATGTCAACTTCAAGGTCCAGGTTATCCTTGATCGCTCGCTTAACCTTAGCTTCTGCGTCTTCCCAAGTTTCATTGTCAGATTCCGGGATTCCATTCACACGGATGTTATTTCTCCGACTTTGATTTTCGAGATACTCCATCTTTTGAGAATGAGATGCAAGGTCCTTGCTAATTTTATCAAGTTCTTTGTTAACATCTTCCAGCTTAACATGAATTGGTTTCAGTTCGTCCACATCTTTTTGAGTATATTGCAAACCAGTTTTCATCTCCTGCACATCCTTCACTACACTGTCCACCCTCAAGGTCAATGAATGAATCGTTGACTCAAATATCGACTTAAATGTGGATTCCTGCACCTTTAACAATTCTCGAACGGTGGCTAGAGTTACGTAATCTCCTTCGACGCCATCCACCGACGAATCCTGTTGAGAATCCAGAGCGGTTGCACCCTTTGATTGTTGTTTTTGTGTTCTTCCCATTTCTTAAAGACGAAGATTAATAAGAAGAGCTACTTCTTAAGAATAAACAAATTACTAATAGAGCAAAGTACGCGAAAGAAAACTAGAAATTTAGGTAAATGTTTGCGGAGCTGTCCAAGACCCGTCCACACGCCATGACTGCCGCTGACCCAAGGAAGAAAACTAGAAATTTAGGTAAATGTTTGCGGAGCTGTCCAAGACACGTCCACACGCCATGACTGCCGCTGGCCCAAGGAAGCCAGAGACCTTTAAAGTGAAATTTAAAGACTGAAAAAAGTTCTAAGAAAAAGCAAAAAATGGACCCCTTTTAGGTAATTTACCCCAGGTTTTTCTTATTTCAGTAGTTTAACCACATCCTTTGTCTGAAGATGTTGAAAACAAATTAAAATTCGTCCTTGAACAATAGCTTGTCTTATTTTTATTTTACAGCTTTATTAAACTATACCCATTATTATTTATAATATAGCTCACGCATCTTTTCATTGAAAGCGACCGTGCCTTATGAGAGTACAAAGCACGCAGATGACGCAATTTGTCTGCGCGTGCAGTTTCAAAATCATTACAAAATCTGGCATTTTTCACAATTCACAACATAAAATTCTCGATTAAAATATTACAGTCATACCATAGAACTGACGAGACGAATTCCAAGTGCTGCTTGTTTTAACTGAACGGTTTTAGCCTCCCGTTAAAAACAATTTTTACAACAAGACACGTGACGTAACATGTACGATCACTGACGCCATTGCGCGCGCAAGCTGAGAATAAAATATGCCCAGTTTTCTCACAAATTGAAACGAATTAAGCTACAAATGTGGGAAAAAAATATATTATAAAACAAATGAAAAAGCCTTAACCGTGCTTTGTTCTGTTATAAGGCACGCAAGGAAGTGACGAGAGTACTCAAGAAGTAGTTAAAAGCACTTGCCTGCAGCTCGTGCTTCTTCCTACTTCTTTCGTGCTCTCGTCACTTCCTTGCGTGCCTTATAACAGAACAAAGAGCGGTTAAGGCTTTTCTATTTGTTAAATAATGTTTATAAGGAGTTTTTATTAGCCCTCTTTGCCTCATTTTCACTTCAAAATTCTTTTGTATTTTGTACATGATGACGAGGCAAAGCTAAAGAGGGCTAATTAACATGCAAAGAAAAGAGTAATAAATTGGCCGCCATTTTGGAATAAGGTGTATGCAAAATAATTAAACTATTACTGCTGAAGCACACATTCTCTAAACAAAGCCATAAACGTTTGATCCTACAGGAATCGGTTCTCTCTTGAGGCTACGCTAACGTATAGTATACAGTGATGTGAGCCAACGGCTTTGTGACCCAGTTTATCTTGGACGTTTAATGATATTTTTCTGCAACGTATTTAAACTAAGATCATGAAACAAACGACCTTGTTCTCAAAGTGAATTGCGAAATGATTATAACATCTGAATTGGGATGAAACATTTTAGTACTTGTGAACCCCTGAGGTAACCTCCTGAAAACGAATTCATTCTTGAGTGGGATTCGAACGAACTCAGCTACGTCACGTACGTACCCCGCTTAAAACATCGTCCGCATTCAGTCTTTGACTATAGTCGAACTGTTAGCTTGCACCGATTTTGAATTAGCGTTCATTTTGATATTGTGGATGCTGGTAGATGACGTTCGTGGAAAGATTTGTAGGTCATGTTGGTAATACGAACTTGCAGAAGTGCTCAAAAGAGGTATGCTTGCGTTTACTAGGTAAAAAAGATAATCAGGTTTAAAATAGGTGAAAATACTTCAAGAAAACTACGCAGACTTACCAGAACAGTAAGAAAACTGTCCTATGTAAACTCCAGCTGAAACGTCTGTTTCTTGTGAATCTCTGTATCTTAAGGCGTATGGCGCGATATTAACAGCACGATTTTACACCCAAAATGAATGAGGAAAATTGGATTAATTGACAGATGTAGAAAAGAGAGAGAGAATTACCATATTAACTCGCCTAAGAAATGTACACTATAACTTCAAGAATGCGAACTTTGAGCACATTATGAGTAAAGGCAAGGTTTCTAACGTTAAGCTTCATTGAGCTTAAATGTACATTTTCCTTTTTATATGTTCTTTTTAAGTTTTTTTTGTCGGATATGCAGTTCTGGTTGTCCCACTGCTGCTTTTCCTTTGTGAAAGTGTCTTGTAGACATGTCAACATGTTTCTTAAGATAAGATGTTAGAGTTTAGTTTTGTTACAGGTCAGTTAAATTTTTTGATAACGTAATTTATATCTCATTTGACTATGCTTACTTGAGATATTTTTGTTTAGCATGATAGCTTCATTTTGAATTCAAAATGAAACTGGCGTTGGTTTATTGATACTTTGGCCGTGTGGGATTTATACCAATACCTGTGAAAGAGTTAATTATTAACACATTCCATGCTTTTAACTGAGGAAAGAGAGTTCATATATGTCTTTATCCTTAAGTGTGCAGTAAGGATGTTCAATAAATAGCTTCCCTCAAATTTAAGCCTAAATACTCCTTTAGTTTGATTTATTCGGGGATGAATAACTCTTCCGTGCTTAGACAGTCCAGTTTTCGTATGCCCTGCTATGAAAACGACTGACGTGTTAGTTACCTCAGGAGCCTTGAAACCACGGTATTTTTTCCTGTATTTCCCGATAGCAGGGTATTTATATTCTTCTTCTCAAGAAATGATGCGCATCGCACAAACCTGCGTCGACAGCTGTCAACAGCGCACTCACAACAGGCTCTGTCTCCTCTGGCTTGAGCTGATTATACTGACTATAAATAGCTTCATTTTCGTGGGCGTCGATATCGCTAAGAACATGGAACATGACATAATATTCCGGAAGACTTTAGGGATGTTCAGGACAAGGAAACAACATCAACCCCAAAATCCTTGAGCCAAAATGAATAATCCAAAGAGGAATGAGACGTTAGATTTCGTACAAGAGGGGGTAGATCGGACCAAAGAGAAGGTTTTTATTCAAAGAAACACTTATTTTCGTAAAAATAACCTAGAAAGAAGCGAATTAGACTAAAAGAAAATCTTACGCCGACCTGAAGTCATACCACCTAATTGGTTTTCTGTTTAAAGATGTTCCAGACAGTTCTTAATTAATCGAACCCCATTATCACGCTCTCTTAAAAGCTGCATTATAGCAATTGGATTTCCAGTATTATGATTGGCTAGATGCAGACAAGTTATGCTTATGACATGACGTATTATCACTTATCTGACTGGAAGTTTCTCATGATCAATCTTTCTAACAATTCGTGTTCAAAGTCCAAGGTTGTGCAAGGTTAGCCCACACATCTGTATTATTCGTAGGCCAAGGTTGGACCTCACATAAGATGTGTTCTCGATTGCTTTGTCTTTTAGTTTGATTGTACTGTCGTAGTGATTTATAGCTGTGGGCATGTTTGGGAAATCTTGCTGACCTTGCGTGCGAACTCCTTGAATTGTAGTTAAGCCCTCGTATGCTCGCCATTTTTCTAGTAATTGTTTGTGCGGCTGCGTTGGTATGTTTTGGTATTCCTGAACGAGCAGTGTCTAGCTCACCCATTTCCCACGCTCAGCAAACCCAAATATGTCTACTGTTTAGTTATTTAAGTTACGCGTGCAAATCTAACTGTGAAAGTGTAAGCAAGCAGCCAAGGATTAAAGCTTACTTTGAAGACTCTTGGTACCTCTCTGCCTGCAAGCGAGTGTAACGACCTTCCACGCGTCTTCGCGCCCCTACACTTAACCCTTTAAGTGTTAATCGTACGAATTCGTACGATAAAAAGGGCTACCACTTTCAAGCTTTGCCACATTCTCAAATTTACAAAGCTGGTTATGATGGCGTGTTTCTAGTGTCAACCAGTAGCTAATTCAGGCCTGAAGGGCAAATTAACAAAGGATAACCTTGGATTACCCTTCCATATCGTTGTTCCTTTTCAAGAAAAACCACAAATGCCATTTTACGCACCATTGAGCAAAGCGAAAATCACACATCTTTGCTTTAACCTCTTTAATTTAAAATCTCCTTTTGAAAGCAAAATTTCCTAAAGACAGAAAACTTTCATCTCATGACTGAGCATTTACCTTCCATTCTGCCTCTCGCGCCTACAGAGAGTCGAGCATCAGCCATTTTATTTTACCACTTTTGAAAGCCTCTGCATTCCTCTTTGGCGCCCGAATTACAATCTGGGAAACTGTGATACTACAGCGAAATGGACGTTCCGCCATCAACAATTTCTAGTGTCGAGCCACTCGGACCTACTAGCGAAATATTGTAAACACCGTGTTCTTTGCAACTCAAATCTTGCCAAAATTGCCTTGCTAGGTCCAAGAATCCACCCCAAAACGGCGAGAAAAACAACCTTCAAGTTCTGTGCCGCCATTCTTTGACACGAACACTTTTGGCGTCCCAGTCGGCTTGAAATCATCCCTCATCCCTGGTTTCGTTCAGAGATTCGCCGCTTTTCTTTATACCAGCTTAATGATGCCAGACTAGGAGCTTCTGCAGTGGGAAATGGCTCGAAAACACAGCTATAAACCGAGTACTTACCGACTAAAAGTTGCTACGCTCGCGAGCAAAACAACAACGGTTGAAATTGGTGACGCCACAATACAAGAGAGCCCTCCATGTAGTGCAGCTAAATCCCGTGTAATTACCTGCATAGAGAAAATTGCCTCAGGATCTCAAGGAATTTGCCAGTTAATGGGTTAAATCAGCATGCGACGATATGATGTATTCAATGCACGCGTTACACAACGAAAAAGTGAAAGAGACATTAACTGAGCTAGGGGGCGCAAGCCGTAAATTTAAATATATGTTATTAATGGAATATTTTCATGCATATACATATAGTAGCTGTTTTAAAGGAAAAAATAAGAGAACTTCGCATTCGATATGTCGGTTACCTGTGTTTATCAGACTTCGCATTTGCCTCTTTAGATATTTAGTAAACCTCGGTTTTGTCATTATCTACTGTATATGGAAGCCCACTTAAAAAATAAACCGCATTCGTTACTTGAAACTGTAAGCTGTTGATAGATCTTAGTAGAAATTCATGACAGCATACCATGCAAATTGTTGTCATTTTGAATTAACTCTCTTATCTATTCAAATATTGCCTTAACACCAATCCATGACAGCGAGACGCAAGTCATCCCCAAATGCGCCTATGAAAGTAGAGGCCCATCTTAACCACAGCCTGGGTTCTATACAAACTTGTATCCGTTCCGATTACAACAGCTATAGCGTTGAAGAATCTAATTTTTTTACTGATCCGCCTAGATTAGCTAGTGCTATGTGCGGATCAATCCCAGTTTGTAACTGTTTTTCGCTTATATTTGAATAAAGTGTGGAAGTGTGTAAGATTGGACTGAATTAAGGTTGTTGATGAGAAAAGTCTAAGACGTTGTGTCGCAATCTCTATCCGCAGTTAAGGGACTGCCTCCAGATGTTTCGTGCATCATCTCTTTCTATGGGTTCAGTCTGATTGAATATTTGGGAAAATAGGGGGAATTGAGAATGAAAGATAGAAGGGTAGAAATGAATACACACATAATCCAGTTAGTCCGCTAACGGGATCACGGGTACCTTGTTGTGGTGGCGGACTGTTTGGTCTTTGTCTACTAATTATTCACTTTTTATTTAAATCTCAACCTCCTTCAAATCCAATATTTCTCAGTTTTCCACAATTTTCCACATACCCACTCCGCCCCCCTTTCATTCCTTCAAAACAATCCCAAATCTCAAAAAAGCTCTCAAACATTGACTGTGCCAAGGACTCTGACCTAATGTAGCCATTTCTCGATTAAAAGTAATCTTGGCGAGATTTATAAGAAAAAGTGCTGAAATGTAGGGGGAAAGAGGTACTTAACGAGACTGCCCCCTTAAATTAAAAAAAAAACTGGAGTAGTACATTTTGATTGACCAAATGTAGGGTGGTTGTTAAAGGGGCAGTGTACTAAGTCTGAGCCACCGTAAGGTATTATCAATTTCATCTAAAATGCAAGGGGAGAACTTAGAAACGTTGGCCCGACTTTTTCAATGGGGAACTATTTTTATCTTGGCTAAGCGAAGCAAAAAATATTTAAGAATGGTCTCCGTTAGCTAAAATAGCAATTTTGAAGACAAAACATCTCGTTTGCTATCGGTGAACAGGTCTCCTTTGCGTTCCAGATTTGTACTAACAACTTTTGATACTTCCCCATTAAGTAATCACAACGGAGTAACATCCTAAGACAAAAATAATCAACTAACAACACAAAAAATCGTATATTCATAAGACACGGATATCGTTTTATTCATAAAACACGTGTCACCCTCTCTTTTGACTTCCGGTTTGTCATATTCTGGATAAGTATGTAACTACGTCCTTGAAATGCATCCATGTGAATGGGGATTTTCTCATTTGCATTTTTTACCAATAGATTCATTTTTGCCGTGATTGGGTACTCTGAGAACGTAGGGAAGACATCAAACCTTTTTCCTTGACCTCTCTTCAAATTTCTTTAAAACATTGCCTGGTCATCCCAGGAATACAATAAACCTGTGTTTTCTTTCATGTTTTTGCCAATAAAAGAGGATTTGCAAAAAATATTCAGCTTTAAAATCTTTCTTTTTAATAAATCTGATTGAAGTTGCCCGTATTTGGAGCCATTTGATTGGCTTGACGTAATCAGTTTATTAGATCCAATAAACAGCGAGCAACAGATATTCATTTCCACGCGTCATGTAGTTAGGAAGAGAGCAAAAGACAAATTTTACCCTGAAAAGGCCTTTAAACTGTGAAATATAATGAATTAAAATGTTCTGAGAAGAAGGAAAAAACACTTTTATGGATAATTTATCTAATGACGTTTTCCTTTGTCTGATATACAATACTGGGACATTTAAATTTGTCACGAAATTGAAATGATAAGTCAGTTACAAACCGTTCGTTTAGAAGCACAAATATAACACCGTGAGCATTTGAGTTAAGCAAAGTTTGCTATCTAATACTAGTTTTATTATTATTATTATTATTATTATTAATTCTTACCATTTTCTTTTCTTATAGGGAAGAACGAAACCGCATAAATAAACGATAAAAATTTACAACATTCATAAACATTCTGGCGACTTTGTAAGTGTTGCATACACAGCTCTAAGATCTGATCTTCCAGCTGTAGAGAATCGGGCTTATTGACGAGATAACATAAATTAAAGTTGATGTAACTTGTCTTGTAAGTTTAATAGGGTTGGTCCATGTACCGCTATTTGTCAAAGGCACGAGTAAGCTATATGGTGCACCGTATACTGCCTTTCTGTATCGAGCTATATTGAGTGGGATTGGTTGGCCTGAAACACTGTTTTATACCTGATGTTGACTATGATGCAGTGTGAAGAAAATTTTGGTATAAGAGCGAATGGAGGTTGCAAACACATACAAGTACCCATGTACATGTAGGTAAAATAAAATCAATATAGCGTTATACCAAATGGATAATGTGGTAACAATAGTGCAGACCACCCAAAACGCAAGAATAACAGCATACGTTCCCTTCAAAGTTACAACGCGTCTGTATCTGAGTCCCAACATTAGGGCGAAAAGTCTGTCCACGGTTATGGCAATGATTGTCAACAAAGACACTTAGCACAAAATGTAGCTTTTTATGAGGTTTACATATCTGGCAATGCGGCAAATGTTCCATCGTTGACCAATGACGGCCATTTGGTAACGGCCAACACAGAGATCAGTTCTCGCTTAGGCTGCCAAATGAGAGCTTGGATGGAGGATGAAGCGAAGACTCCTTGTGAAGGGCAGATAAGATCAGAGTAATGCAGTAATGGATAGAACAATTTTAAAGACTAGTACAAGGGTTATTAATTGACTGTATAATCCTTCTGTTCATAATTCTGCGGAGCAATAAACATTTCCGTATATATTATTTTGTGGTTTGTATCGCGAGTGAAATTTTCTGAAGCCATTTTCGTGTAAATCGATATAAATATTGACTATGTCGCGAACTTATTTTTCCGCTTTTATGAAAAGACGAATATATAAATGTTTATGACGCCTGTTGTTAACAAAGCCGAGCCTGAGTACTGTGTGGGCCGAGCTTGGTTTGATGAGAACGAAGGAAGTGGGTAAAAAAGATAACACCTGGATTGCCAAACTTTTGGCCACGTGTGTGACCTTTATCAAATAAATAAAGTGTACAGTATTTATTTGCCAATCACTCATCCCTAAGGAAGAGCTAACCCTTTAAACAATCTTGTTCTCAGCAAAGGTGAGGGTGAAAACCGCTGGCGAGCCCAAGAATAAGACTATATGTACCGGAGGAGACGGGGTGGAGGACAGGATGAAATTCGAGCACGATGCTTTCTTAAATCGACGAGAAGGGAGAGAAAGCGCATCGAGGAATGTGACGTCATAACCGTGCGTAGTACCGGAAACCCCCCAGGCGGGAGTGAGAACGGAGTCATAACAAGCATCATAAAACCGTTTTTTTTTTTAAGGAGATTTTTAAAAATAAATCTCCTTTATGACACCTGTTATTAACAAAGCCGAGCATGAGCATTGCGTCGGCCGAGCTTGGTTTGTATAGAACGAAGGAAGTGGGTAAAAAAGATAACACCTAGATTGGGAAACGTTTGGCCATGTAAGTGGCCGTTTATTGAATCAATAAAGTGTACAGCATTTATTTGCCAATCCCTCAACCCTAAGGAAGAGCTAACCCTTTAAACGACCTCGCTCTCAGCAAAGGTGAGGGTGAAAACCGCCACAGTGCGGACGCAAAAAGAAACCGGGCCACAGCACCCGAGGCCCAGGTAATGTCACACGAAAAGACTATTAACATACAGGAAGATAAAGTGAACGAACGAGCCAAGACTTAAATAAGACTGGTTCCCGCTAAAAATTTCAACGTATGTCACAAATAGTAAACTAAGTGAAAAGACAGTAAAGGTTTTAATCAGTGAGATTGGCCCCTTCTCAAACTCAAAGAAGACTAAGGATATTTAATTGAATAAAACAACAGTAAGGCTACAAACAATGAGATTGGCCCCTGCTCAAACTCATAGCATACTAAAGATACTCAACTGAAAAAAACAGCACCGAAGCTTTAATCAATGAGATTGGCCCCTGCTCAAACTCACTGAATACTAAAGATACATGTAAAATTCATTAATAATTCATAAGACTAACGACCAATCTACGGGTAGTATTTGAGTCACATGTATACCTCTCTAAACCCCAATAAAAATTATTAACTTTCATAAAGGTGTCCTGCTCCGCTAATTAGTATGCATTAACTTTGATACAGATCTCTACTGATTAACATTACAAACATGACAAACACAATCTATTGTTTCATTTCACAAGTAACAAAATATTCGCGTCCGACCTTTATGGGCTTTAAAACGGCTCGCCTGCGGCTCGCCGTTTTAATTGCCCATAAAGGTATCCCGCTCATATTTTATGTATTACTTAATTGATTAAAACAGCACCAAGGCGTCAATCTATAAGTAAAATGCTGTTAACAAGGTAGAAATAAGAGTGACCGATGCTCAAACTTGTGGTATGGGAACGCAGAAAGCTAGGAACGTAAAAATAACCTAGAAAGAAGCGAATTACAATTAAAGAAAATCTTACGCCGACTTCAAGTCATACCGCACTATAACTGGTTTTCTGTTTAAAGATGTTCCAGAATGTTCTTAATTAATCAAACCCCATTATCACGCTTTCTTAAAAGCTGCATTAAAGCAATTGGATTTCCAGTATGATGATTGGCTAGATGCAGACAGGTTATGCTTATGTCGTGACGTGTTGTCACTTATCTGAGTGGGAGTTTCTCATGATCAATCTTTTTGATAATTCGTGTTTAAAGTCCAAGGTTGTTCAAGGTTAGCCCACACATCTGTATTATTCGTAGGCCAAGGTTGGACCTCACATGTGATGTATGTGTTCTGGATTGTTTTGTTTTTTAGTTTAATCGTACCGTCGTAGTGATTTCTAGCTGTGGGCATGTTTCGGAAATCTTACTGACCTTGGGTGCGACCTCCTTGAATTGTAGTTAAGCCCTCTTATGTGGGTAATTTTTCTAGTAAACGTTTGTGCGGCTGCGTTGGTATATTTTGGTATTCCTGAACAAGCAGTGTCTAGCTCTCCCATTTCCCACGCTCAGCAAACCCAAATATGTCTACTGTTTAGCTATCAACGTTGCTGATAGTTGCGCTTAACTTTAGTGTCTGTAGGCGTTCGAATCTAACTGTGAAAGTGTAAGCAAGCAGCCAAGGATTAAAGCTTACTTTGAAGACTCTTGGTACCTCTCTCCCTGCAAGCGAGTGTAACGACTTTTCACGCGTCTTCGCGCCCCTACACTTAACCCTTTAAGTGTTAATCGTACGAATTCGTACGATAAACAGGGCTACCACTTTCAAGCTTTGCCACATTCTCAAATTCACAAAGCTGGTTATGATGGCGTGTTTCTAGTGTCAACCAGTAACTAATTCAGGCCTGAAGGGCAAATTAACAAAGGATAACCTTGGATTACCCTTCCATATCGTTGTTCCTTTTCAAGCAAAACCACAAATGCCATTTTACGCACCATTGAGCAAAGCGAAAATCACACATCTTTGCTTTAACCTCTTTAATTTAAAATCTCCTTTTGAAAGCAAAATTTCCTAAAGACAGAAAACTTTCATCTCATGACTGAGCATTTACCTTCCATTCTGCCTCTCGCGCCTACAGAGAGTCGAGCATCAGCCATTTTATTTTACCACATTTGAAAGCCTCTGCATTCCTCTTTGGCGCCCGAATTGCATTCTGGGAAACTGTGATGCTACAGTGAAATGGAAGTCCCGCCATCAACAATTTCTAGTGTCGAGCCACTCGGACCTACCAGCGAAATATTGTAAACACCGTGTTCTTTGCAAGTCAAATCTCGCCAAATTTGCCTTGCTAGGTCCAAGAATCCACCCCAGAAGGGCGAGAGAAACAACTTCAAGTTCGGAGCCGCCATGCTTTGACACGAACACTTTTGGCGTCCCAGTCGGCATGAAATCATCAAAGATTTGCCGCTTCTCTTTGTAACAGCTTAACGATGCCAGACTAGGAGCTTCTGCAGTGGGAAATGGCTCGAAAACACAGTTATAAACCGAGTACTTACCCACTAAAAGTTGCTACGCTCGCGAGCAAAACAACAACGGTTGAAATTGGTGACGTCACAATACAATCTGAGTCCTCAGTATTTTAGAGCCGCAGAACTTTCAAGGGAGCTCTTCAAGTAGGGCAGCTAAATCCCGTTTAATTACCTGCATTGAGAAAATTGCCTCAGGATCTCAAGGAATTTGCCATTTAAAGGGTTAAATCACCATGCGACGAAATTATGTATTCAATGCACGCGTTAGACAACCAAAAAGTGAAAGAGATATTAACTGAGCTAGAGGGCGCGAGAAGTAAATTTAATTATATGTTATAAATGGAATATTTTGACGCAGTTTGTATTTCGCTTATATTTGAATAAAGTGTGGAAGTGTGTAAGATTGGACTGAATTAAGGTTGTTAATGAGAAAAGTCTACGACATGTCGCCATCTTTATCCGCAATTAAGGGACTGCCTCCAGATGTTTCGTACATCATCTTTTTCTATGGGTTCAGTCTGATTGAATATTTGGGAAAATAGGGTGATTTGAGAATTAAAGATAGAAGGGTAGAACTCAATACACACATAATCCAGTTAGTCCGCTAATGGGATCACGGGTACCTTGTTGTGGTGGCGGACTGTTTGGTCTTTGTCTACTAACTATTCACTTTAAATTTGAATTTTCAACCTCCTTCAAATCCAATATTTTTCAGTTTTCCACAATTTTCCACATACCCACTCCGCCCCCCTTTCATTCCTTCAAAAAAATCCATAAATTATCAAAAAGGTGTCAAACATTGACTGTGCTAAGCTTGGACTCTGACCTAATGTAGCCATTACTCGATTAAAAGTAGTCTGGGCGAGATTTATTCATTTGCACGCTTCATGCAGTTAGGAAGAGAGCAAAAGACAAATTTTACCCTGAAAAGGCCTTTAACCTGTGTAATATGATGAATTAAAATGTTCTGAGAAGAAGGAAAAAACACTTTTCTGGATAATTTATCTAATGACGTTTCCTTTGTCTAATATATAATAATGGGACATTTTTTCTCAGTTAATTTTATGAACCAATAACATTCGTGCAAATTTATCAGTTACAAACCTTTTATTTACAAGCACAAATATAACATCGTGAGCATTTGAGTTTGGCAAAGTCTGCATTATTACTTTGGTATCTGATACTAGTTTTTCTAATTTTTTAATTAATTCTTACCATTTTCGTTTTCTAATAGGGAAGAGCGAAAACGTGTAAATAAACGATAAACATTAACGCACGCCAAGAGAGGGTTTTAGTTACAAGAGGTTTCATCAATCACATACAGTATTCAACATTCTGGCGACTTTGTAAGTGTTGCATACACAGCTCTAAGATCTGATCTTCCAGCTGTAGGGAATCGGGCTTATTGACGAGATAACATAAATTAAAGTTGATGTAACTTGTCTTGTAAGTTTGATAGGTTTGGTCCACGTATTACTATTTGTCAAAGGCACGAGTAAGCTATATGGTGCACCGTACACTGCCTTTCTCAGAAAAAGGAGACAGAAGGGAAGTGCTGAGATTTACTCTAATAATGCATTTTTTTTTTGATAATGTCGCATGGCTGATTCAATACTGTTGCCATTGGTTTGTTAGAAAAAAGATAACTGGGATGTTGAAAGCGTCATAAACGTGAATAGTTCTTTCACAGAGTATAAAAAAATGTTTAAGTTGATCTATTTTCCGAATAAGGATGGTAAACTTTTTCTGTTAAAGTACACTCCATAAAGAAAAGCTTCACTAAAGAGTGTAGGAGAACGACTATCGGCTCTAGAATGCCTTCACTCGCACGCTCGCGCTGCGTAAAAAGCTAAGTATTCAAGAATATTCTTGCTTCGAATACGTGTTCTTGACTCCTGAGAGTCCTAGAGTATTCTATACGCACACCACACGTGACGTATTCTGGAATATTCGAATGGAATACGTCCGAATACCCTTTGTCCAAAATCATCCGCAAGTGTTCTTTAAGCCATACGTTTTCTAAGGTCATGCGCCTATATATAGTGTGACAGCAAATCAATCCCTGAAAAGAACCCAGCAAGTCTGACAACTGTGTGACATCGGGCCCGAAACGTTCAATATGTTTGCAGTAATGGCAAACTCAATGAGAAAACTCGTCCAGTAGTCTATTCGGAAGGGTAAGGGACGTTCTTTACGTAAATTTACCGGTCATTACGAAAGCCGTAACAGATGACTGTGTATACGTTTAGTCGCCTTTACGCGTCTTTACAGAAACAAGAAGAACCATGTCGACCCTCTCGAAGCCTTTTCGCGTCTTCAAGAAAGTATGAAGAAAATGTGAACTCAGCTGTGAATTACTCACTCTGACAGGACGTATTCAGGAACATTGGAATGGAAAACGCCAGAATGCCCTTAGTTCAAAATCATTTGCAAAACTTTCCCCTTAAAAGCATACTTTGTCTAATGTTGTGGTCCTAAAGTATGGCAAGGAATCAAATCTTAAAAAAAGTTTCAAAATCGTGTAACATCAGGAAACGCTTTAATAAATATTTGCAGTGATAGCAAAATCAATGGCTCGAGAAAGCATGTATCGATTGTCTCAGAGCCCTATAAATTAAGTACGGGAGTACTTTCGATGAGTAAATTTACAAAAAATAACGTCAAAAACTGAGCTGTATCACATAAATAAACGTGAATAGTTCTTTCACAGAATATAAAAAAATGTTTAAGTTGATCTATTTTCCGAATAAGGATGGTAAACTTTTTCTGTTAAAGTACACTCCATAAAGAAAAGCTTCACTAAAGAGTGTAGGAGAACGACTATCGGCTCTAGAATGCCTTCACTCGCACCCTCGATCGCGCGTTCCGTTTGCATCAATGCCCCGGCCACTCGAAAATCAAAAATATACCTAGCGGTGATCTTTTAACAAGGCCACCGCTAAATTGTTGTCTCGTAGTTAGCCAAAACTAAACCGTAAATGCTAGACCGTCTCAAAGCTGTGTGAACCAGAAAAGATATATAACATTTGCCTACATTTTTATCTGCATTTAAAAAAACTGTTCATGTTATATATCCCAGAAGCACTCATGGCATACAGTGATGCCATGGACCTCAACCTGGATGAACCAGAAAAGATATAGAACATTTGCCTAGATTTTTATCTGCCTTTAAAAAAACTGTTCATGTTATATATCCCAGAAGCACTCATGGCATACAGTGATGCCATGGACCTCAACCTGTGTAAACCAGAAAAGATGTAGAATATTTGCCTAGATTTTTATCTGCATTAAAAAAAACTTTTCATGATATATATCCCAGAAGCACTCGGGACATAGAGTGATGCTATGGAACTCAACCTTGATGGCCCAGAAAAGATATATAACATTTGCCTAGATTTTTATCTGCATGTTAAAAAACTGTTCATTTTACACACCTGTATATCCTAGAAGCACTCAGGCATACAGTGATGCAATGGACCTCAACCTGGATGAACCAGAAAAGATATAGAACATTTGCCAAGATTTTTATCTGCATCAAAAAAAAAACTGTTCAGGTTATATATCCCAGAAGCACTCAGGCATACAGTGATGCAATGGACCTCAACCTGGATGAACCAGAAAAGATATAGAACATTTGCCTAGATTTTTATCTGCGTTTAAAAAACTGTTCATGTTATATATCCCAGAAGAACTCAGGCATACAGTGATAGACCTCAACCTGGATCAGACTAGAAAAGATATAGAACATTTGCCTAGATTTTTATCTGCAAGTAACATATGCTAAATCAATTGACTATTTTACTACTGCCATTTCCCTCGCAAAAACAGAGCCTTAAACGGCTTGGTAGTTTGAAAACGATCAGTATATTTCAAACATTTTTAATGAGTAATGGTCAGTAATAAGAAATGAAGACTGTACCTTTCAGAAGCAACAACCAGTTTCAATTTTTTAAGTCGCCACTATAATAATCAGCACGTCAAGTGGAAGAAATAGTCGTCTGCTTGATAAAATATTTTGTGCTTTAACAGAGAACAGCTATACAAACGATGCAAGCACTCATATCCAGTTATGAAGACAAAATAAGGCGCCGCCCTCTCACGCGCCCCCTCCCAGCCCCATCTTCATTATTGTAGATTAATGATGACGAGTACGCGCCTATTTCGCGGCTTCATATTTGCCGCCAGAATTTACATTAAGATTGCTACATGCACATAACTAAACTTCAATAAAATTATTACCGCTCAACAATGGTCCAAAACCTAAGGGAATTCCAGCTAAATCAAATCTTACAGAAAACTTTACATTAGAATTAAATTCCAGGGAAAATGCCATTGGCGTTTCCAACCTAAGATACCAATGCAACCAATGCAAGTCACGTCGATCTTACCTCTTCTGTTCGTTTCTCCGCTTTTGAAATTTGTCCGAAGGCGAATTACTTCGACTTAAAATGTAGTTTCAACTTACCAAAGTCGACTGCGCGTCTATGAAACCACCGGCCAAAACAGAATTTCAGCCTGACAAAGTGTCAATCGCTGGCCATCACATGCCGAAATGCACAAACTATCTCATCTGTAAAAAAAACTCAAAACATCGCGCCATCGCTAAAGTATAACGTAAGCGTAAGCGTGCCGCATGGCGGTAAATAAAATTGTGCCCCTAGCGCGTGTTTAAACAATACTACTTTGTATATTTATATATGTTACGTGACATTACAGAAGGTGTGCTCTCCTGCAGTGAAACCGCAAATCGAGCACGTTGAGGGCTCCAATGCAAACCTATGACGCCACTCCTTAGCAAACAGACATGGCAGATTCTTTAACTTCCAGTTTTCTCTGAGTAAATGGGTCTTAAAAAGCAAGAAGGGTTTTTAAACAAAGTAATCACCTAGCGAAGGTGGCTCCATGCCAAAAAAAGTTGGAGTAGTTGACCCACAAACACACGAGTGAGCATTCCTTAAGAGTGCACAAATAACATACATTTTGCCAATGGCAGTCAGCCTGGCATTAAGGTCTTTTTTGAAGTCCAGAAAGGAAAAGTTTTCTAGTATATCACCAAAAACCCTCTCAACTGACGCCCGAACTTTATTCATAGATAAGTAAAAAGCTTCCTGCTGTGGGGTTAGGGCGGGATTCCCATAGAGACAAAATGGTTGACCAGTTGGGGAGACAGAGTAAGTCTCCAACATTGGAATCAAGCCAGACATTGCCAGCATTCCACTATCATGCCTACGTCCCTCCACTGGGCCAAACAGGTTCGCAATGAGTCCATTTGGTGCAACTTGATGGCATTAACCCTCTTGTGTCCATTATATAACACTCGCTGATTAAAACTAGGCCTACAAACTGGTCGCACTGTACCGTCTATAAACCCCCAACCGTTGTCAAGAGCAGCCCCCTTTCTATAAACAGTGTCAGAAAAACTTGTCAGATTTGCTGACGACAGCCATGGTTGATTAAAACTGTAGAGAAAATCCGTTGTTTCCGCGTTGACCACCATACTTAACTGTGGCACAGGTTGTCCAAATCGCGAAACTAAGTCTTCGTATCTACAGGGATATGTAAAACGTCGTAAGAGTAAACAAAGAGCTTCATCACTGTAAACGGAAAAACAGTTTGGACAGGTGATTTTCTCTGGAAGATTTAACACCTCGAGAAGACTGTATATGTCATGCTTCAAGAAGTGAAATTCACTTTTACATTGATTTAGTCGTCTGTCAAAGAGTCCAGATCAAATTTTCCATATTCCCAGTATGCAATGTCAAGGTTTTTTGAAGTGTTTACCTCGGACAACAACAGAAGTTCGTCTTCGTCTACCAAGTTCAAATCATTTGCGATTAAAGCGCTTCTCTCGCCTCTCGGAAGGTGGCCATTTATAAACTCTAATCTATTAAAGAAAGCCGGCCTTGTTGCGACAAGTATTGCGTAAGGCTTGTTTACGAATAGGACCGGAACGTCACTGCTTGCGTGCTCTACCTAGCACTCGCGCGACCTCAAGTCGCCGTCCTCCTTCATCTGTCCTGTTGCATAAGGTCTCTACTGTCATCTCAGACAATGCACACAATATATAGGCAGTTATCAACTTTACTTCTCTTGCAATGTGACAAATATTCAACTGTTCTTTCACAACAGAAATCCAATTGATAACTGATGAAGGCCGGCTCTACAATGAAACCAACACAGAGATCAGTCACTGCCTGGCTGCGAAACAAGGGCCTGTTCAACGGCAGATGAAGTGAAGACTCCTTGTGAAGGGCAGCCAAGATCAGAGTGCTCCCGAGAACTGCGGTAATGGACAGAACAATGTTCAAGAATGAAAGGGACATCAGCTGGTTCTGTAAACCAGTCATTGATTCAACCGAACAAAAGAAATGTTTGTAACTGTTGTGGTTTTCATCATCAGTGAAGTTTCTTGAAGCCATTTAGCTGCGACATGGATATTAAATTCATCCTCGGTTTTAGTTACGTAGTAAGCAACGTATTCAAAAACAAAACATAAAAGGTCTTTAAAATGAACTGTTTCAATTCGTCTAGACCGTTCCCCTAACATGAATCAACAAGTATTTATTTCGATAGAGAGTGAATTTCGGGTGCGCGAATTATAAGATAATGCTGATTATAGATAGGTTCCGATTTTCTTTCCAACAAGCTTTATTATTGAAACACGAACATGGAACATTCGGAATGTTCAACAAGACTCCAGGGCAATAAAAACAACATTAACATAAAAATATCCTGACCAAAATCAAAAATATCCGAGAGAGTTAGTGAGACGGGAAAGAATATAACAATAATAGCAAGACAATCGTTATACTGGTGGGATTTGGGTCTTGAAGGTTGGTTTAAAATGTTTAGTTATCTCGAGAAATCAGTCGCTAGGGTTATTACTGACTTGAAGAAGCATCGCGACGCCTCATTATCGCACTTTTTTGTTGAAATCTCCACTAAGGTAATTAGATTTCCAGCATTTTGATTGGCTCATCTCATCTCATGGCTCTATTTTAATTGGGATTTACGGACTGGATGTAGGCTGGTTATTTTATAATATCCGCGCAAGGATAATTATTGAATGTACACGTCCAACCAAACATAGCAGTAAAGAACTTTTAACCTGCGTCAGAGGGTGTAGGCAGTGAAGTTTACAATAGTTTAAAATTTATGTCTATACGAAAGCTAAAATATAGATAAAATCTATTTTGCATGAAAGGGAACTAGCTTTCCACTTTCTGCATTTGCCAATAAACAAACATTTAGGTACAATAGATATTCTTCCATGCAGCTGTCAATAGACCTCTTTAGTGTGAATGATGTATATGTAAGCTTGCATATTTTGTTTTCCCAGTGTAGCTCTTGTTATGTTCCCAGCTTTCTTTCTTGTATTTCCCTATAGCAGAGTATTTGTGTTCAATGTGATGTGTATCACAAATGACTAGTACGTCGACAGCTGTCAACACCACACTCACAGCAGGCTTTGTCTCTTCTGGCGTGAGTTGATTGTACTGATTATAAATAGCTTCATTATCTCGGGCGTCGGTATAGCTACGAACATGGGACATTTCGGAATATTAAGAACACGTTAGGACAAAAAAGCCAACATTAACCTAAACCTATTCTGCCTATATATAATCCGTGAGCGAAATGAGATGAAATTAAGACCAAAGAGCAATATGACGTTAGGTGTCGTTTTATAGGGGTAGTTCACATGTACGATCCCTAAGCTATAAAAAATGATCCCGTGCACATTTCAGTTCATGACAGCATACCTTGCAAATTGTTGCCATTTCTGTGGATAAATTCTAGTGCCTAAAATATTGCCTAAACACCAATCCATAAAAGCGACACAAGTCACCCCAAATGTGCCCATGAAAGGAGAGGCCCATTTTGACCACTACCCCGGCTCTATGGAAACTTGAATCAGCCGGAAGCACCTACAGTGTTCTCGAAACTAATTGACTTTAGTTTGCACTGAAGGTTGCTGACGACTTAAGAGAAAAATCGAAGTTCTTATTTTGAAATCTTAAACCGCAATAAAAAGGACTGTCGTCAGATGATTGCTGCTTCATCTCTTTTAATAAAAAAACTGGGCGAGCATTTCCTATTTTTCGACAGTTTGATTAAACAACTGCAGATTGTTTGTTAAGAAGTAACCTTAGAGTAACATTGTGCGACAAATGTAGTCGACAAACAGCAAAATCTCGTAAAAGGCAAAAATTTATAACATGCTATTTTAAAGGACAAAAGTAAACGTCGATATTGAATTAAACGGTGTTGCTCTTGCTATGCTCCATCTCAATTACTATTCTTCATCATTAAGTCATATTAGGAAGTTATTCCGCGCACTCTTATATAGGTCCCTGCAGCTCATCCTTGTGGCGATTTTCTGGTATTTCTTGAACAAATAGATTAAGTACACTGATAACGTAGGGAAGAGGTAAAATCTATTTCCTTGACATTTCTTCAAATTCTAGTAAATCGAACAGAACATTTTCTAGTCACCCAATAACATAACCGTGAATTTCCTTAACGTTTTTTCCCAATAACTAACTATTACTATTCTCAGTTCGCTATTCAATATAGCGAATAGTATAGCTAATATCATGATCCCTATCACACGGATTACATCGTATCAACAATGCACAGCTGAGTTCCTCCATCAGTGTTTCTTGAGCTTGTCATTATTCGTAGAACTTGTCCGTTATGGTTGTTATTCATTTACAGATATTTTGGTAACAAATATTCAGCTTCAAGTTTTTTCTTCTGTATTAAATGTCGTTGAAGAAACCTGGATTTAGAGCATTTTGAATGGCTTGGTATACACAGGTTATCATCCAATAAAAAGGGGCGACAATATTCATTACGCGTGTCAGTCAAGAAGAGGGCAAAAGACAGGTTTAACCTTGAAAATACATTTCAACTGCGAAATATGATGAACGCAAATGTTCTAAGAAGAAGAAGAAAAGTACAAGTAGGGTAGACACTTCTCTGAATAATCATGATCTAATGACGTTCTCCTTTATCTGATATAATATTGGAGGCAAAATTACTGAACATCATTAACTGCTCTTTTCTCATTTTTATTTTTGCTTACAGTTTTTTTATGAAACTAATCACATTATTTCCATTTTCATCGAAATTTTTCCAGAAGTTGACATCAAGCGTCAGTTATAAGCTTTTAATTTAGAAGCACAAATGAAACGCCTTGAGCATTTGAGTTCCTCCAAATTTACATTATTACCTCGCTATTTTTTTGAAATTTTTTTAAAACATTTATCTTTCATTACCCTTTCTAATTATGGTTAATGCTGCTTTGTGCTGCCACGGACGCAATGCTGTAGAAAATAGTGTGGAAAGGTGATCTCAGCCAGTACCCCCCCCCCCTCCCCTCCTCCGCAAAGATCTTCTTGAGGATCAGATTTGGACCCCCTAGTCCAGAACTGCTAGCAGATATGAGTCTCCTTTTACGGATTTGGACCCCAACCCCTCCTAAAAACAAGCGTTCTATTGAGTGTTGTTACGTGACCATCACCTCGAATGAAAATAATATATATATTCAGCCAAGCCTAAAAGCGGAGCTCCAAAAGCATTCTTTTTCTATTGGTATTTACATATAGTCTGCTTGTCATATCACCCATCTGACCTCACTCAAGCTACAGACCCATGCTGTAAAAAATAGATTCTTTTCAAGAATAATCTCCAAGTGAATTGAATGTGTGGACATTCTGTTACTGAACTTGATAAACGTTAGGATTTTTGTTATATGTCGTCCTCCTCCTTCACAAGTTAATGGTTTGACAGTTTCGTTGTTTTTTGCAGAAGTTTCTCAATTTTTGGAGCACATTCTTATTCTTCCCGAAACCATTTTCATTCTTGGAGATTTCAACCTCCATGTTAATGTTGCAGATGATGTTTACGGTAAGAGGTTTCTTGATCTTCTTCTGTCTTTCAACCTTAAACAGCACGTTTTTTGTCCCACGTATAATGGTCGCTACACCCTTGATCTTATGATCACTCGTTCTGACGACTTGTTTGTATCTGAGGTATGTACATCTGATATAGTCATCTCTGATCATTCCCCTGTTCTCTGCCATCTCAGCCTTGTTAAGCCTCTTAGTAAGACGAAATTTGTCACTTTTAGAAATCTGAAATCTATCTGCCTTGATTCTTTCAAGCACGATATCAGTGTCTCTCTCGCTTGTGATGAGAATTCTGATATATCTAAGCTGGTCTCACACTATCATGAGGTGCTTGCTTCTACACTCAACACGTATGCTCCACCGAAGCGTAGAGCTGTTACTATTCGTGCTAAAAAAGCGCCTTGGTACACACCTGAAATTGACCTCCAGAAAAAAGTTAGGCGAAGGTATGAACGTCGTTGGAGGTCCACTGGCCTTCCTTCTGACAAGCAGAAATTTTCTAAGCAATGATCTGTGGTAAACAAGATGCTGTTTTTATCTAAACAGCAGTATTTTAACAGTGTTGTTGCTGATAATGAGAATGACCAACATTCTCTTTTCAAAACTGTTTCTAATTTGGTCTATCCTAAACAGAATCCACAGTATCCTCCTAGCTCTGATGATACGTGCCTGGCTAATTCTTTTATTCAGTTTTTCACTGATAAAATAAAGGGCATTAGACAGGGTTTTTCATCTGTTCCTGACACTGCTCTGTCGCAACTAGATATTATCACCTGCTTATCTGCTTTTTGTTGTTTTAAGGCAGTGAGTGAAGATGATGTTTTACGCCTAATAGGGTCGTCAGTGAAATCGTGCAGTCTTGATCCAATTCCTGCCTCTCTTTTGTTAAAGTGTCTTGATTCTCTTTTACCTACTTTGGTGAGAATTATCAACCTTTCTCTGTCTAAAGGTGTGTTTCCTGATTCTCTTAAAGTGGCCAAACTCACTCCTATTCTTAAAAAAGCTAATGCTGATCATGAAATTTTTTCAAATTTCCGTCCTGTTTCAAATCTTCAGTTTTTATCTAAACTGATTGAAAAGGCTGTTGCATATCAGCTTAATTGTTATCTTGCCGAACATGATCTTCATGATTTGTTTCAGTCGGCGTATAAAGCTATGCACAGCACTGAAACGGCTTTGGTACGTATCTATAACGACATCCTTCAATCTGTTGATGCTGGCAACTGTGTCATTCTGATTTTTCTTGATATGTCAGCTGCGTTTGATACAGTTGTTCATGATGTCTTACTAGATAGACTTGCTAATCGTTTTGGTGTTAGGGATGTTGTTCTAAGCTGGTTTAGTTCGTACCTCACGAATAGGAAGCAATTTGTTGATATCAATGAGTCTTCCTTGTGCCTTGTCAACCTTGATGTCGGAGTGCCACAGGGCTCAGTACTAGGGCCTCTTCTTTACTTGCTCTATACCTCTCCATTAGCTGACGTTGTCAAGCGTCATAATGTCAGTTATCATTTTTACGCTGATGATTCTCAGTTGTATTTGTCGTTTAAGGGTAACCAACAGCTTGTACAATCAAGACAGTCTTTGGAGCAATGTCTCACTGATATTTCATCGTGGATGCTTGCTAATGGTTTGAAGCTAAATCATGATAAGACAGAGCTGATGTGCATCCACTCTAGATTTCTTAGTCGCCCTCCATTAGATGAGATTGTAGTTTGTGGTGAAACTATTGTCCCTCGTATTTCTGCTGTTAATCTTGGTGTAGTTTTCGATGAATGCATGACTGGGGAACTTCAAGTCAATAAGATTTGCAAGTCGTCTTATTTTCATTTAAGAAATCTGTCTTCTATTAGGAAATATCTTACTACTAATGCTGCTCATACTATTGTTCATGCTTTCATTTCTTCCAGACTTGATTACTGTAATGCTCTTCTTTATGGGCTCCCTAAATATCTTGTTGACAGGCTACAGCACGTTCAAAATTCTGCTGCTCGTGTTGTCACTTTTACAAGGAAGGTTGATCACATCACCCCTGTGTTGATTGATCTTCATTGGCTTCCTGTATACTATAGGGTTATCTTCAAGTTGCTTTTGCTCACTTATAAGGCCTTAAATGGTCTGGCTCCTTGCTATCTGTCTGATCTCCTTTCCTATCGTTCCTCTTGCTACTCTCTTCGCTCTGTTTCAAATAATCTTCTTGTTGAACCTAGAGCTAAGCTTACCACTTATGGTTTTCGGTCATTTTCATTCGCTGCTCCTAGACTTTGGAATAGGTTACCTACAGATATTCGTTCTTGCTCCTCAGTTGCTAGTTTTAAAAGTAGACTCAAAACGTTCCTCTTTACATTATGTCTTGATAATAGGAAATTTAATTAGTTATTTCATTTTTTAATCATTTTTTTATCGACTGATTTGATATTTCTTTCATCATTTGATTCTATCATTTTCATTTTAATAATTGTTGTTTGAAATAATAATAATGTTTTATAGATCGCTTACAAAATTAATAATATTTATTGTATAATAACTTTCCATAGAATTTAATGTTTTTTTTAGATCGTTTTATTGTAAATTACTGTAAATTGTAAACTGTAAAGCGCCATGGACAGTGATATATGGATATGAGCGCTATATAAATAAATAAAGTTAAGTTAAGTTAAGTTAAGTTAAAAGGTGATCTGAGCCAGTGGCACAGTGGATTTGGACCCCCTGCAGATTCGCACCCTGCAGTCCAGATCTGCTTGTGGATCAGATTTGCAACCCCTAGTCCAGAACTGCTAGCAGATATGAACCCCCTTTTACGGATTTGGACCACCACCCCCTAAAAACAAGCGATCTATTGAGTAAGGTAATAAAAATTCCTTTGCAAATTGAGTTTGGAGATGTTAAAAAGCAAAATAAAAATATTGAGGTAGGTTTTTTAAAAATAATCTTTAATACTTTGTGTAAAAAAGAACCTGCAATACTAGTTTGCATCTATAAATGTTTAAAACAAAACGTTTCTTAACATCTTAGAGCAATACCTAAGGACAGGTCTGTTTCCCCGTTCAACTGTAGGCTACTTAGTTATGGTTTAGAGCCACTAGAAATTGGTGGAGAAGCCTGGTGCTTGCTCCTTTGAATCAGTATCACATCAGATATATAGTGATTCACATCATCACTGCATAATAAATGCAATTTCAGTTATCCACAGCCTCCCATGCAACAGTCGGAAATCAGAAATATGTATGCCTCAAAAATTATGAAAGAAAGATACACAGAAATCAATAAAAAGTATTTAGATGATATGAATTAAGACAAAGATATTCCTTTTGATCATTTACTTCTTGACCTTACTATCACAAAAAACTGCATGCTAACGTTAAGCTCATCAATCAATGCACCTACAGTGTTTAAAAAAAAATCCAGCTGCTCTTCTGGCCAGCCAAGTGCAAGACCAGCGAACTTGATGGTAAAATATTGGGCATTTGTTTGATACCACTATCAAGGTATTTAATAATGTAGTGCGAGGATTTAAGGTAATGATTAATCAAAGCAAAAGTGTTGAAAATCCGAGTTAGCCATCTTAATTTGATTTTCTATTTTGCAAGAATGGTAAGGACTAGTCTCACATTTCTCCATGTACATTTGAAATTGCACAATCTACTTCATCAAACATCAGGAAACCCATTAAACATTTATGCCAAATGTCATCCAAATATCCCACAAGATTGATGTGACCAGCTACTGATAAATTAATTCAAAGACTGTATGCAGGAAAAGGAAGTCCAAAGGATGTGTACATTGATAACAAAG
The DNA here is from genome assembly GCA_016490735.1 of Pachyseris speciosa. Taxonomy (NCBI): domain Eukaryota; kingdom Metazoa; phylum Cnidaria; class Anthozoa; order Scleractinia; family Pachyseridae; genus Pachyseris; species Pachyseris speciosa. The sequence continues at coordinate 1,901,855 of JAEMWC010000005.1, forward strand.
AGCTTACTTTCAGATTAATTTTAAGTTTAAAGTTTAATAATACTTTGTCATGCAAATACAACTAAGTTGATACAAAACAAAAAAAGTGCATGACTGGAAATAACTGGGAGAAAGTAAATTCCCATACAAAAAATATTATCTAATATTACACATTCTAAAAACTAAGAGGTTAAATTTAAACGGGGCCCAAAGCTAACCTATTAGAATCAAATTAAATCGAATACTTTTCTCTTACAAGTCACCCCTGATTTGAGATTGACAAGAAAAATTAAGAAGTAAAATTGAAAAACAATCCAAAGCTAACCTAATTAAATTACGTACTTGCCACTCAGAAACAACATCTGATTTAAAATTGACACAAATATTGATAGGACTTAAAACTGCCTTAAAAAGGGGCATGAATGATGTTCGACGGAACACCATTCCAGTCTGTTATGTAGCGATTTAAAAAGAAAAGCAGAAGGCCATATATATTTAGTCAGGTCAAGCCTAGAATCGGAGCTGCACACTCTCACCGAGCAACTTCGCATGGCTTTATTTGGGCCAGTTTAGTTTGTGTCCAAAACAATTGAGCAGCAGCAGGGAAAACGATAGCTTTCAATAGCAAACGTTTGCAAAAAAAAAAAAAAAAAAAAGACTGGCATTCTTGAGTTATAACTACTTTCAGCTGAAAGCGTAAAGGAATTTAAAGCAATTATAAAAAAAAAAAACAAGCGACGCAAAGTACGATGCGAGTGTTTGATCGAAGAAGGAGAAGATGGAGAAATTAAACAAGTCTAACAAGTAATAAAAATAGCTTGTACTGATTAAGCTAGAAAAATCGGTATTTATTTTGACATAAATGCCCTTAAAAAAGAAAATAAAGGGTACAAAACTGATCGTTTACAGCAATCAACAGGAATTGACCGCGGTTCAGAAACAACAGAAACATATTACAAGAAAACAGAGCACAATACGAATAATATTTTTTCGAAGATTCTTGGAGCAGGTGGAGAAATTAGACAAGTAACAAAAATATCTTGTATTAACTAGAAAAAATGCTTAGCAATTTGACATAAATGTCCGTGTCCAGGAATCACTAAGGCAGCAATCACTCGGAAAGCGACATAGATGAATGTTAGCGCCATTTCCCACAAAATCTTTCCTTGGCTAACACAAAACCCTAAAGTGCTTTGACAGTTTCACTGTTACTTCCCAGGTCTTCCAAAAGAACCTTCTTCAATTAATGATTGTCAATGGCAAAACATCATCCAGTTAGCGAAGAAAACGCTTGCAAACTACACCAGCATTTCTCTCGCAGACCCGTCTACTATAAAATTCATCAAAGCCACCCAACCAGTCAACCCCTTTCGCTGTTTTTAACATCCAAACGCTGATTCTTACCGGTTCAAACAAATTAAGACGACATGTTTATAGACGGCGAAACTGTTGTTTACAGGCCGCTTTCGACGAAGATCTCTAAAACTCTTTTCAAATGACGAGTGAAGCGCACTGGTTTTTGACATTTTTGACAGCATTTTGACATCTTTATGTCAGATTTTGAGACGTGCAAATGCACATTTGATCGGCCTTTTTTTTTTACTCGAGCTTGAGTTTCCGCCTTAAATCGTTAATTTTGTGAGGACAGATTGCGAATACGTTTATAAGATAAGGGCAAACGGTCAGCCAAGCCGAGTAAAAACACTCGTTCGCTTGCAAAGAAAAAACCATAACAAAACAAACAAAAATGAGTATAGATGGTTGTTAGTTATATCCATTAGAGCCAAAAATACAAGTTTCATTCCTGAACAAAATTAACAATGATTTTAACCAAATGTTAAGCTGGTATAGATTTAATTTACCTCACCGTCCTGTGTTGTAGAGGTTTCTACCACTTGAAAATACGTAAGCTTCAGTAAAATAAAAACAAGCATCCGCAAAAATAGCAAACGGTTTGTCCAAAGAAAGAGCTTCTTCCACAGAGTTTGAGCTACTCGTTCCTTCCATTAATACAAGTGAACTGTTAAATGACCTTTCATGGTGAGATGCAAGATGCCGCGGTAAAGTGAAAGCCCTAGAAGCGTTGAATTATACTGTTTTCAACCGCACAATCGATCCAAGTTTGAAGCTTTTCTTGAAAAAAAATCTTTCGCCCTTCCTTTCATCACTTGAAAATACACCTTCCGGAGTATCTTTTGACAAGTTCTATGCTTTTTACGCGGATTTAAAGACAAACTTCGATCGAAGAAGATGAAGTTGTTTTGCTCAAAACGAAGAAGCAACTGAATGTGAAATTACGAGCTACAGAAAGGGCGCGAAAAGTTAAGCCTCGTTTTGGTTTGGGTGTCCCACACCTGGCTTGAGCCTGCGATTCAACTGAAAGCAAGAACCTGGCCAGCGGTCATCTTCAAACAAACTGCTGACCTCGATGAGGTCTTAACTTGAGCCCGCGATATGGTCACGTGACACTGGTCAGCGGATACCTTGTTTTGACAGGAGTCAATTAGCTATAAGAGGAATGTCCAGTATCAAAGAGGTATGCTGTAAACTAGCTTGTCAGGTTGGCTAGGTGGATTATGGCCGCCATGTTGGATTATTATGATTATTATTAGGATGTTATTAATTATTGGGCGACCACGCCCACGAGCAATACCGCTAGCCAAGATTACCATGAGAAAAGCAGTTACTGGGTTTCTTTAAGTATCGTGCTCCGCTTCGCTGCCCTTCGGGCCGCCGGAGCTCCGCTACTATTAAGATATTTTTGAGACTTAGCACAATTGATAGTCGTGCATAGGACATTGAAAAAATGCAATAAAAAGATGGGGTCACCGTGCTGGTTTTTACCCTGCATACTCGTTGTTCTAAGTGTTTTTACGGAGTTGCGCGAGAAATGTTCGAACTTGAACAACCCAATAAAGCTATTATTATGTAGCCAAAACTATGAATAGTAGAAACTAGATTCCAATTCTTTTTTTTTTTCTGGGCTATGTTCTCTTAGTACTGTGATTTTAAATTGCCCAATCTTTCAAATAAAGTAAGGGGATTGGACTACTACGTTATCATCTCAAATTCCTTCCTGGCTCCAAACGCAGAGTTTCACCTTATTTATAAATAAATAATCCATCTTCTACTATTAAACTTTTTTTCTCATCAAGATATGTTTTTCGTGTCCCTATTACGAGTACATTACACCAATAAAAAAAGTTTGCACGATAACAGGTAAAAGGTAGTAATTTTGGCAGAAATGAACCAAAAACAGCAAAAATACCGGTGACAGTGCTCCTTTAACTTCACAAATCAACAAGTCTGTATTTCGATAGAAAGTGAATTTCCGATGAAAGTATGAGCACAATTCAGTACATAAAATTGAGTTAGCAGAGTCAAGCTGCACCTAAAGCAAAGATACATCTGACTGTTTGACCGGTTGTAATTTTTGATGGCCACCTGTTCATGCCTAGGCAGAGAATCAACCAAATTTAGTAAAATTATAGTTTTTGCTGAGTTTTAGTTGAGTGAGTTGAATTTTTTGGTTTCAACACATTTTTAATACCTCTTCTGACATTTTTTTTTTAAACTTAACAGCTTTCCTTGAGTTTCATGGCCTCTTTTTTAAATTCAGAATAAAGCTGAAGTTAAAGTTCACTTGCACAGTTACCTCAGAGTCTAGAAATCGCGGTCTTCTTTCCTGTATTTGCCAAGGGCAGGGAACCTAATTTACTCGCGATTAAGCGCATAAGCACCGAATTCCTGGAAGCGGCGCTTAATCGGGGAATATAGCTAAAACACGAGTGAGGTACAACATTGTCTAAAACTAACTTCTACCGGACAAATACTTCCCAGAAACTCGCCAAGAGACGCTCCCACCCACCCATCATCGCATTCCAATCCTGCGATTCTAAGTTGGTTCCAGAAACTAGTGAAATTGCCCGTTCATCCAAGCCCTTCTCCGCCGCTCCTTATTTGTTTCCTCCTTCACCCCATACCCTCGTGTGTCTCCCGCTTGGAATACCTGTTGTTATTACGTGACACAAATTATTACTGTTTTACCAACAGCGTGCTGTAGAGATGACTCAATAAAGGCACACCTTACGTTAGCTTTTGTTAATTTCCGTTTTGCAGATTCAATGCTTTGCATGATGCCTCTTTCCCAAACTACTTGTAAATTTGCGAAAGGAGTTGTTGAACGTTACCTTCAGGTATAACGTCAGGTATAACATATCCTGTGCTTTGTTTACCAGGCCAAAGCCGCATAAGTCTAACAAATTAAAATTCAAATGAAGAATGATCCTCGCAGTTGTGAACGCAATTTATGCAATTGCGAAAAGAAGCCTGAAAAAATTCAGGACTTCAACGGGGTTTGAACCCGTGACCTCGCGATTACCGGTTCGATGCTCTAACCAACTCAGCTATAAAGCCACTGACGTTGGGAGCAGGTCAATTGTGGGTTCATATGTTCCCGTGAAAGAAATGAGTGTGAATGATATATGAAATGAATCATATATGAACTGCGGAAATGAATCAAATGAAGAATGATCGTCGCAGTTTTGAACGCAATTTATGCAATTGCGAAAAGAAGCCTCATGGCTTCATAACTCAGTTGGTTAGAGCATCGCACCGGTAATCGCGAGGTCACGGGTTCAAACCCCGTTGAAGTCCTGAATTTTTTCAGGCTTCTTTTCGCAATTGCATAAATTGCGTTCACAACTGCGAGGATCATTCTTTATTTGATTTCATTTCCGCAGTTCATACGTGATTAATTTCATGTATCATACACAAATTAAAATTCAGTATAATATTTCTGAGGCGCTCTTTCTAAAACGGGTATTTTCTGGTAGTTTTGAACATATTTGTTATGATAGAAACGGGTAATGCTCTTTCTCAAGTGTTATTTGGGGCAGCAACAGCCAGCTGTTCATCATATTTAGTATGCAAAATAATTAAATGATGTCGTTTTTCTTTCAACCGATTTTTAGGCTTGTTGAAAGGTTGATCAACGAAACACACGAAACAAAACTATCCCTTTTTTCTCAATTGATGCCGTTCGTGGCAAGATTTGTAGGTCATGTTGGTAATACGAACTTACTGGGGTGCTAAAAAGAGGTATGCTTGTGTTTACTAGGTAAAAAAGATAATGAAGTTTGAAGGAGATTAAAATTTAAAAAACGACGCAGAATTACCAAAACAGGCTGAGAAAAATGTCTATGTGAACTCCAGCTGAAACGTCTTTCTTGTGAGTCTCTTTATCTTAAGGCGTGTAGCACGGTATTACCAGCACGGTTTTGCAACCAAAATGAGTGAGGAAAATCGATTTATTGACAGATATATAAAAGAGAAAGAAAATTACACTATTAACTCGCCTAAAAAATGTACACTGCAACTTCAAGAATGCAAACTTTGAGCACAGTATGAGTGAAGCCAAGGCTTCTAACGTTAAGCTTCATTGAGCTTAAATATACATTCCCTTTTGAAATGTTTTTTTTTTTTTTTTTGTGTTTTGTTTTGTGTTTTGTTTTGTTTTTGTTTTGTTTTTTTGGTCGGATATGCAGTACTGGTTGTCCCACTGTTACTTTCCCTTTGTGGAAATGTCTTGTACATGTCAACATGTTCACTAAAATAAGATGTTGGGGTTTAGTTTTTGTTAAGGGTCAGTTAAATTTTTTTTATAACGCAATTTATAGCTTATTTGACTATGTTTTATTTACCATAATAGCTTCAAAATAAAGCTGGCGTTTGTTCATTGATACTATGGACGTGTGGGATTTATACCAATACCTGTGATAGAGTTGACACACTCGAGGCTTTTAACTGTGGAAAGAGAGTCCATATGTGTCTTTATCCTTGAGTGTGCAGTAAGGATGTTCAATAAATAGCTTCCCTCAAATTTAAGCCTAAATATTCCTTTAGTTTGAGTTTTTCGCCGTTGAATAACTCTTCCTTGGTAGACAGTCCAGTTTTCGTATACATTCCTATGAAAAGGAAAACGTGTTAGTTACCTCAAGGGTCTTGAAACCGCGGTATTCTTTCCTGTATTTCCCAATAGCAGGATATTTACGATAGCGGTGATACATAAAAAAAGGATCAGACAGATCAGTTACACAACGTAGAACCTTGTGCTTCAAAACCGCAGTACAATGAGCTGTTGTAGCGACACGCGGATATGGAGGAAATTTTTTTTGAGAAAACGTATCAAAATTCATGGGCACGCCTGACGAAGAGCGCAGATGTCGTAGTTAACCCTAGCATCACAGAAACGAAGAGTTACAGTTCACACGAGGTTCTCACATATAAGTTTGAAAGGTTTCCAGAAAGAACCGAAAGGTGCCCCAAAAGTAAATCGCAAAAGTAAATCCCTGTAAATATTTATTTTATGTTTGCATAGTAAAGGCTGCAATTCAAAGGTGACAGACCACAAATAAACCGGTTGCTTTTAAAAATATACTGTTCATTAGTAGGATGTCTATAAAATGTGTGCAATTCCACAATTGGTTTTAGTTCTATTAAACCATATACCAATTGCAGAATATTTAATTAACCTAGTAATAACCTACCGCTGCATGTAGTCGAAACAGAATCTTTTAAACTTTGTAAAACTAGATTGAAGTCCTTTCTTAATTTGTAAATATGTAAATAGTGATATATCTTAAAGCATTAATTATGATATAATACTAGCTCTATTGTGTTGTTTACGTATTTTTCTTTTCACGAACCGTTACAGGGTTGACGTTGTGTTTCCTTTTCATAATGTAATTTTATCTTTATTTAATTTTTTTAGCATCATGAATACCTTTGTATGCTATTTACACTGTATGTTATGAAGTTGATTTACAAAGGAAGTAACCTTCAAAAACTGAAGTTGATAAAAGGCTGCTAGTTGAGGACCCTTAAGCCATAAAAAATAACCTAGAAAGTTAAAGAAAATCTTCAGCCGACTTCAAGTCATACCACATAATTGGTTTTCTGTTTAAAGATGTTCCAGGATGTTCTCAATTAATCAAACTCCATTATCACGCTTTCTTAAAAGCTGCACTATGGTAATTGGATTTCCAGCATTATGATTGGCTAGATGTAGACAGGTTATGCTTAAACCACCTTGCGATGATATGATGTATTCAATGCACGCTTTAGACAAGCAAAAAGTGAAAGAGACATTAACTGAGCTAGAGGGCGCGAGCAGTAAATTTAAATATATGTTATTAAATGGAATATTCTCATGCATATACATATAATAGTTGTTGTAAAGATATAACGGGGGGAACTTCGAATTCGATGTCGGTAACCTGTGTTTACCAGACTTCGCATTTGCTTCTTCAGATATTTAGAAAACCTCGGTTTTGTCATGATCTACGGTATATGGAAGCCCACTAAAAAAATTAAACCGCATTCGTTACCTGAAACTATAAGCTGTTGATAGATCTTAATAGAAATTATCCCGCGCACCTGTCAATTCATAACGGCATACCATGCAAATTGTTGCCATTTCGAATGAATTAACTCCCTTATCTATTCAAATATTGCCTTAACACCAATCCATGACAGCGAGACGCAAGTCATCCCCAAATGTGCCTATGAAAGTAGAGGCCCATCTTGACCACGACCTGAGTTCTATAGAAACCTGTATCCGTTCCGATTAGAACAGCTATAGTGTTGTCGAAGCTAATTGGCTTTCTTTCTTTCTTTCTTTCTTTCTATTATTTGACTGATCCGCCTAGATTAGCTAGTGCTATGTGCGGATTAATCCCAGTTTGTAACTGATTTTCGCTTACATTTGAATAAAAAGTGTAAGTGTGTAAGATGGGACTGAATTAAGGTTGTTGATGAGAAAAATCTAAGACTTAATGTCGCCATGTTTATCCGCAATTAAGTGACTGTCTTTAGATGATTCGTACATCATCTCTTTTAAGGGGGCAGTTTGTCTGATTGAATATTTGGGAAAATAGGGTGAATTGAGAATGAAAGATAGAAGGGTAGAAATGGATACACACATAATCCACTTAGTCCGCTAACGGGATCGGGAGTATCTTTTTGCGGTGGCGGACTGTCTGGTCTTTGTCTACTAATTATTCACTTCAAATTTTAATTTTCCACCACCTTAAAATCTAATATTTTTCCAGTTTTCCACAATTTTCCACATACCAACCCCCACCCCCTCCCCTTTGCAATCCTTCAAAACAATCCACAATTTATCAAAAAGTTCTCAAACATTGACTGTGCCAAGCTTGGATTCTGACCTAATGTAGAAATTTCTCGATTAAAAGTAATCTACGCGAGATTTATAAGAAAAAGTGCTGAAATCTAGGGAAAACGAGGCATTTAACGAGACTGCTCCCTCAAATGAAAAACTAGAGTAGCATTTCCTATTTAGTTTAGACATTTTGATTGACCAAATGTAGGGTGGTTGTTAACCCTTTTCCGCGGAGAGAGGTCGTATACGACCCCACAATAGACCGATACTTTGAAAATCTACAATTTTCTAAAATCCCGAACGAACTATGGTTGAAATAAACCATTTTTTTGCCAAATGATCATTTGTTTAGACTTCATTATCCCGTAAACTGAAAAAAACTCCCAATTTTCACTTAATATGACTGTTTATTCTCTTTGAAAACCAAAATCGCCCTCGGACAACACCAAAATTCACGCAATTTTCTCTTGACGTTTTCAAGATAAAAATTCCTATTGAAGTTGAAAGTTTACATTGGCAGCAGACTTTGACTCCACCTCTTGCAATCTGCTCCACATTTAACTGCTCGCCCCTTTAGCCCGACCCCGATAACGCTGCTTGATTTCAGTTGCTCTCACAGTCTGTAATTTTCACGTTTGTGACCTAAACGAATTTTGGGATTTTCGTGGCTGAGAAAAGCATGGAAGTCTGCCAATTTCCATTTCACATATATTTTATAAGTGTAGAGCCACCGGTCCTGCTGGCTAAACATTGCACCGATTGCATTATTTATAAGTCAAAACTCGCCAAAATTGTCATGCCATGTCTTGGAATCCACTCACAAAACGACAAAAGACACAACTTCACTCCGTGAATGGCCATCACTCGCTCGCATACTTTTGGCGGCCTACTTCGTGTGAAATTGCTTCTCACATCCGTTTTCTTTCAAAGGATTGCCTTTACCCATTAACCCAGCTTTATGATGCCAGGCAGGGGGCTTCTGAGGTGGAAAATGGCTCCAAAAACACACTTATAAATCAAATAAGCAACGAATTGTAGCTGCAGCGTTCGTTTAGAAATAAACGACAGCTAGCGTGACAAGCGTTACAACAAAGATAGAGCCTTCGGTGTTGTGGCCCAGCGAAATCGCCTTGGTAACCACTTATATGGAGTAGCCAGGTCGATTTGACCTCCTACCCTCCGAAAATTGCAAAAAAAGACGTACAAAACGTCCGTCCGAAAAGGGTTAAGGGAAAAAATCGAGGTTACGTGAGCAGTACTTTGGACACCAAATCCTAAAAGCAATGGCTAAGCTTAGGTTAATCATAGGCTTAGAATGAGGTTTTTAGGGCGAGAGTTCTTGTTTTGACTTTAACGTTAAAGATCTGTGGCTTGAAGTAAGGCTAGATTGGTGGGTTAGGGTAAGGTTAGGGTTGGGGTTAGAATTTTAGGGGCTAGGGGTAAGGTAAGGTTGGGGCTAGGGTTAGGGTTGGGGTTAGGTTAGGGTTAGGGTTAGGGTTAGGGTTTGGGTAAGGATTTGGGGTTTGGGTTAGCGCTAGAGTCAAAATTTACATTGATCTTGCTTCCAGATTTCGCTTTGCTACAGCACCAAGCTCTTGAGGCCTGTTGCAGGTATTCCACCCAACAACTCTCTGTCATTTCCTCAGAATTTCAGAAACATTTGCAGAAAAAACTATTTTCTATGATTTCTCCCTGTTTTTAGCGTTCACCAGTTTAAAATGTAAAACGAGCTACAAAAGGTATTTTTTGTTAAAGGGGCAGTGTCCTAAGTCTGGATTAACAAAGAGATAAAATCAAGCAAATTTTACAAGAAAAACTGAGCCATAGTAAGTTATTATCAATTTAATCGAAAATGCAAGGGGGGAACTTGAAAACGTTGCCCGACTTTTTCAAGTTGGCACCATTTTCATCTTGGCTAAGCGAAACAAAAAACATTTAAGAACGGTTTCCGTGAGTTAAAATAGCCATTTTGAAGACAAGACGCCTCGTTTGCCATCGGTGAACAGGTTTCCTTTGCTTTCCAGATTGGTTCTAACAATTCATGATACTGCCTCTTTAAGTTATAACAAATGGAGTAACATCCTAAGACAAAGATAGTCAACTAACAACAAAAAAATCGTATATTCATAAAACAAGTTTTTAAAGCAAAAAGGGAAGGCGGATTTTGAATTAAACGGTGTCTCTGTACTCTGATAACGCAAGGAAAAGATCAAACCTTTTTCCTTGACCTCTCTTCAAATTCCTTTAAAACGGACAAGACATTTCCTCGTCATCCCAGGAATACAGTAAACCTGTTTTTTTTTTTTTTGCCAATGTTTTTGCCAATGAAAGAGGATTTGCAAAAAAAACATTCAGCTTCAAAATCTGCCTTTTTAATAAATTTGATTGAAGTTGCCTGGATTTGGAGCTATTTGATTGGCTTGACTTAATCAGGTTATGAGATTCAATAAACAGCGAGCAACGGATATTCATTTGCACGCGTCATGCAGTTAGAAAGAGAGCAAAAGACAAATTTTACCCTGAAAAGGCCTACAAACTGCGAAATATGATGAATTAAAATGTTCCAAAAAGAAGGAAAAACACTTTTATCGATAATTTATCTAATGTGTTCTCCTTTTTCTGATATATAATACTGGGAAATTTTTTCTCTTATAGTCAGTTTTTTTTTATCACATTCGTGCAAATTTGTCAAGAAATTGAAATGAGTCAGTTACAAACCTTTCATTTAGAAACACAAGTATAACACCGTGAGCATTTGAGTTCGACAAAGTTTGCACTATTACTTTGCTATCTGATACTAGTTTTTTAAAATTAATTCTTTCCATTTTCTTTTCTAATAGAGAAGAACGAAAACGCGTAAATAAACGATAAAAATTTGCGCACGCCAAGAGAGGATTTTACATGAGGTTTCATAAATCACATACAGTATTCAACATTCTGGCGACTTTGTAAGTGTGGCATGCACAGCTCTAAGATCTGATCTTCCAGCTGTAGAGAATCGGGTTTATTGACAAGATAACAAATTAAAGTTGATCTAAGGAACTTGCCTTGTAAGTTTAATAGGTTTGGTCCATGTTCTACTATTTGTCAAAGGCACCAGTAAATTATATGGTGCACCAATGGTGCACTGTACACTGCCTTTCTTTATCAAGCTATACTGAGTGGGATCTGTTGGCATGAAACACTGTTTTGTACCTGATGTTGACGATGACGCAGTGTGAACAAAATTTTGACATAAGAGCAAACGGAGGTTACAAACACATACAAGTAACCATGTAGGTAAAATAAAGTTAATATAGCGTTATTCCAAATGAATAATGTGGTAACAACAATGCAGACAAACCAAAACGCAAGAATAACGGCATTCGTTCCCTTCAAAGTTACAATGCAATCACTGTCAGCCTAGACACTGCACACAATATATAGGCAGTTGTCAACTTTACTTGCCTTGCAATGTGACAAATATTCCATTGTTCTTTCACAACAGAAATCCAATTGATAACTGCTGAAGGCCGGCTCTACAATGAAACCAACACAGAGATCAGTCACCGCTTGGCTGCGAAACAATGTTTTAAACGGCGGATGAAGTGAAGACTCCCTGTTTCGTCTAGACTGTCTCCCTAAACTTCACGAATCAAGTAGTATTTATTTCGGTAGAGAGTGAATTTCGGATGCGAGAATTATAAGATTACCGTAAAAGCTCTATTAAGCCCCCCACCCCCTTTTTTTAAGCCCCCCTCTCTAATAAGCCCCCCTCCTCCTTTTGGGACATGAGATTTTGCAATTATTCCCTCCTTTTCCCTCTTACAAAACACACTTTATGCGGCCCAATTGGTTTGTTTTCAAAACAAATATACAATAAAACACACAATACTAAAACACAAACAGCGGAGATAAACATGGTAAACCAACGCATTTTATATAGACTTGACGTTTCGTATGCTAGGCAACATACATTTTCAAAAGTGACCGTTACAATTTTTGAAAACTGTTTATATACTTTTAATACAGAGGTCTGGAACCGAGATTAAGAAAAACTATCTTAACAGTAAAAATGTAAAAGGATACACCTTATTAATAAAGCAACAACTTCTCACTAATAATGTTTACATTAAAACCTTATTTATCCAAGAACTTAAGCCAGCTTTTAATGTAAACATTAGTAGTGAGAAGTTGTTGCTTTACTAATAAGGTGTATCCTTTTACATTTTTACTGTTAAGATAGTTTTTCTTAACCTCGGTTCCAGACCCTTGTATTAAAAGTATATAAACAGTTTTCAAAAATTGTAACGGTCACTTTTGAAAATGTATGTTGCCTAGCATATATAAAATGCGTTGGTTTACCATGTTTATCTCCGCTGTTTGTGTTTTATTTTTAATTAAGCTACGATGGCCTGACAACAAGAGTTTATATGACACAATACTGTTTCCTGCTAGGTATTAAATGATAAAGTTTTACTACAGCTGTTTGAGATTTGTACAGAAACTATTTAACACGAAAACGGCGTGTTAAAAGATTTCAAATAAGCCCCACCCCTCTATATTAAGCCCCCCTCTCTAATAAGCCCCCCCTCTTAATAAGGCCTGAATTTAAATATCCCCCCCCCCGGGGCTTAATAGAGCTTTTACGGTATGCTGATTATAAATAGGTTCCAATTTTTTTTCCAAACAAGCTTCATTATTAAAACACGAACATGGAACATTCGGAATATTCCAGGGCAATAAAAGCAACATTAACATAAAAATATCCTGACCAAAATCAAAAATATCCGAGAGAGTTAGTGAGACAGGAAAGAATATAACAATAATAGCAAGACAATCGTTATACTGGTGGGATTTGGGTCGTGAAGGTTGGTTTAAAATGTTTAGTTATCTCGAGAAATCAGTCGCTAGGGTTATTACTGACTTGAAGAAGCACCACGACGCCTCATTATCGCACATTTTTGTTGAAAACTCCACTATAAGATAATTAGATTTCCAGCATTTTGATTGGCTCATCCCATCTCATGGCTCTATTTTAATTGGGATTTACAGACTGGATGCAGGCTGGTTATGTTATAATATCCGCGCAAGGATAAATATTGAGTGCACACGTCCAACCAAACATAGCAGTAAAGAACTTTTAACCTGCGTCAGAGGGTGTAGGCAGTGAAGTTTACAATAGTTTAAAATTTATGTCTATACGAAAGCTAAAATATAGATAAAATCTATTTTGCATGAAAGGGAACTAGCTTTCCACTTTCTGCATTCGCCAATAAACAAAAATTCAGGTATAATAGACATTCTTCCATGCAGCTGTCAATAGACCTCTTTAGTGTGAATGATGTATATATGTATAGCTTTCATATTTTGTTTTCCCAGTGTAGCTCTTGTTATGTTCCCAGCTTTCTTTCTTGTATTTCCCTATAGCAGAGTATTTGTGTTCAATGTGATGTGTATCACAAATGACTAGTACGTCGACAGCTGTCAACACCACACTCACAGCAGGCTCTGTCTCTTCTGGCGTGAGGTGATTGTACTGATTATAAATAGCTTCATTATATTTACTATTTAACACCCAGTGCCATTGTTCTCTCTCTGCACTAAATCACTGATTGCAGTCTGTAAAGATGCTAAAACAAGTTTGTCAGGAGAACGGGGGCGGTCCTTTTTGTCAGCAGGGAAATTCTCAGGGGTAATGTATAGTAAACGTGCTAAAACAAACAGATTGCAATATTAAAAACAGGCTGCGATATTAAAAATATTGCAGTGTACAGCACTGGAAAAGTTGAAAATTTACAGGCGCATGTAAATCCAATTTCCAAAGTGTAAATCTGGATTTACATGTTTTGTAAATTTTAATTTACATGTTAAGGTTTTGTAAAATAAAATTTACAAGAAATTTACATGTTGGAGTGGATCATGTAAATGTACTGTAAATAGTTATTTACAGGACCATGTTCTTGTAGTATAAATTGACTAACCTGTAAATAACATGTAAATTATTTCAAGTAGATTTACAGTATCTCACTCATGTAAATGGTTTCAAACTATCCTGTAAATAACATGTAAATGGATACAATCCTGTGAACTGAATTTACATGAACGTTTCATGTTTTAGGGGAACATGTAAATTTACTCTAAATAATGATTGAAAGTCATTCCTGGAAGTATAATTTGAAGAACATCAGATGTAAATAACATGGAAATGTTGTTTCCTGAAAATAGGGTAAATGTTCCGGTAAAAGTTATTAACAGGGTCATTTTCTGGTAAGCATAATTTTTTAGTGTAAGGTGATGTTTACAAGTTAGTTTATTCGCCAGAGCAGGAAGAATCCTCAAGTTACCATCCACGTGAGGAAGGCCCGGGTGGGCTGTTGAATGCAAAACTTTCAATAACTTGAAATCGAAGCATTTGTTTCTTCTCCCCTTTAAAGTAATTGAACCCGGGAAGAAAGAGTTCAATATTGGCCTTATCTTCAGGTAACTCGAACAATGTATACATTCCTTTTTGGTGTCATTTATAGGTAAGCCGATTATACCTTAAACGAAAAGGGGACAAGAGGATCTTGATACCTTGGTAATCGACTGTAAACATGTAAATGAAGCGGCAAATCGGAAGAATGGCTGTCAAATAAATAAGCAAATTCCAAAAAACACTTCAAAAACGGGTCGGGCTGGACGCTCGGGCTGTGGCTCGATTTTTGAATATACCATATATGTAGTATCTGCCAAAGCTCAAGAGTCAAACGCTGCCAGCGACAGTGTGGGCTCACTTAACTCAGTAACCGCGCCGCTATTACTGGCGCTTTTTTAACGCCGTTGGGTTCAAAATATAAAGTTACCTCTTCCACTAGGAAAGTACGGCTCAACTGAAATGCAAGCGAAAGATTGTTCGATTATTTTGAAGACTCGTGTTTCTTCTGAGGTAAGTTAATTTTTTTTTGCATTTTCTTGTGTTTTAAAATTTTGCAACCGGCTCCTCTTTCACAACGGACGATCGAACACTCGATACTTTACATGTATTCTACCTGAAATGGCGATCATTTGCAAGGGTAAAGAGTGTTTAAATTAGTCCGGATTCAAAGTGAAAAATTATTGAATTCAAAAGGGTTTCTATCAAGATCGACTATATCAATACATGAAGCTTTATTTTATTCACAAGTCCCACGAATTGGTGCAGACACAATTGCAACACCCGTACCGCTCGTTGTAAATATCAATAAATATAAAGCATCTGTCTCAAAATGATCAGCTTCAAACATGCTGCATTTTTCGCAGGTATCAATTGAAGAATCATGAAGATATTATGTATATTCAATATGGAGGGCCGGGGTCACTGCAAAAGCCATATTGACTTCAAAGCATGTGTTTTCACTTGCATACACAAGGTAAATTAAGCTTCAATTAATAAACTTAATTGCCATATAAAGTGTGTAGGTCTGCAGTGCACCAGTGAACATTAAGTGATAGACTGAAGAAATGGATTAAAATCGACAGAAGAGTTTCAGTACAGGCCAATTAACACACAACTGTCTCGTCTCCTTTCTTGATGAAAATTTAATACCATAAAGTTTCTCAAGTAACCATCCCTAAAGTCTATAAAGTGTGATGATTGTGGATACTCATTAAATCAATGCAATTTATTTTGGCAGGTTAAATTAGATACAGCAGAAGGATTCTTGAAAGGAAATGGTTTGAGGACCTGACACCAGTCATGGTTGTTAAGAATAGGGTACAGTATCTGTTCTACTTAATATGTTACAGTCAGTGCCTTAGCAAGCAAATGCTTTTGCTGCTAAGAAAAAACACAGTGTACATGTAAGTGAAAATTTTCAACACTAGTCCAGAAAGAAGCCCACTTCACTTCACTTCACTTTCACTTCACTTTATTTCAATAATTTATGATATACAATTTAGAAAAATACACAACCTGCATGTAGCAAAGCTAATCGAGGCGGGTTGTGTAACTTACAATCAAATTTAGCAAAATGAATTCTTAGTAATAAAGGGGATTAGTTTCTAAAGAACCTGTGGTGCTGCGTCGGTGGGGGAGTGAACACGAAAATTTGGTTTATCAACAGAGTTGATAATGTAAATTGACCACCATACAGGGATTCGATTAGCTGACATTTTCGAGCATTAGCCCTTCATAGTTAGCCCTTCGTCGTTAGTGCTTCGTCGTGCTGAGTGATTATTTGCTCTGACGAAGGGCTAACGCTTGAAACGTCAGC
Organism: Pachyseris speciosa; assembly: GCA_016490735.1. NCBI lineage: Eukaryota > Metazoa > Cnidaria > Anthozoa > Scleractinia > Pachyseridae > Pachyseris > Pachyseris speciosa. The sequence continues at coordinate 1,918,229 of JAEMWC010000005.1, forward strand.
TAATCGAATCCCTGTACCCTGGTCAATTTACATTATCAACTCTGTTGATAAACCAAATTCTTAGTCTAGCCTGCGTCGCAGACGTAACAAAACCCCGGTTAGTAACATCTGCATGCAGCGCCAAATTCCTTGTTCTGTACCAGAATTTGAGTACGCGTTATGATTGGCTCATTAGCAAAAGCCTTTTGTTGAGTACGCGTTATGATTGGCTCTTTAACAAAAGCCTTTTGTTGACGAGCCAATCATAACGCGTACTCAAATTCTGGTACAGAACAAGGAATTTGGCAGTGCTTCGCAGACATTACTAACCGGGGTTTTGTTACGTCTGCGACGCAGGCTATAGTAAGTCTTTCATTCAATTCATAAACAAAAGAATAAATTTGGCTTAACTCTTGTGTTTAAAGAATTGAATCAACTACAGTGTAAAACACAATCAGGGTGAACAATCCAAGGAAAAGACAGTGTAAACACAAAAGAGCAGCTGTAATACTGAACTGAAGCTTATAGTTACTTGTTATGCAAAAATTAATAATATTGTAGGGCCTATGGCTCCAAAAGATGTGGTTTTGTTGAAAAGGATCAATGTTTAAACACTGAAGTGCTAATTTCTCTGAGTGTATTTTAAACCTTTCTTGCTTGAAAAATCCTAAGGTATCCCTGTGTGATTTTGAGGAACCACTTGACTAAAATTAATGTGAAATAACTCTTCATGTTTTTTTGTTATGGATGGGAATAGTACAGATGTGGTATTTATGGGGATTTTTGATTTTTACAAAAAAATTCAAGTAAAAAGCAAATCTCATCCAAAGGTGCATTTCATCATGTGAATACACACAACATACTTATTTCCTGTTGGTATTGATGTACCTTGGCTATTGGTTTTGAGATCTCATGCAAAAGCAATCTTGAACATGATTTTTTGTAAACATTCATGAGAATAATGTAATAATAAGATTGTCATTTTAATATAGGACTTTTTTGCCTTACATGTATAACAATTTAAATCTCCTACAGTAACATTTCATTCAAATTCACTTACAAGTACTCTCAGAAGCTGGATTTCTAAATAACTTGAATAAACTGTCCTCCTGCATGTCTGGCTGAACTGTGATATACCTGCTTGCATCATACGGTAATGCTGTTTTTTACAGGTTCAGAATTGACTTGACTGGGTGAATTTGAAGCCGGTCATGATAAAACGCAGACTGCAGACCATGCAGACTGGGAAATTTTTTGATTGCTTGTTTTAAATCTGATTTGCATTTGATTGAGGTGTTTATGCTTTTTTCTTACTCTTTTGGTGACATTGCAACAGCTTCCATTTTTTGACTGGCTTGCGGCATAATTTTAGCCTTTGAGAATGCACTGTAAATTTCTCACAGGACAAACTAGATCTGCACAATCATGGCAAGGATTTCCATATCTTTTAAATGAAGAATATTTCTCAATCTAAACCTGTGTTTACTTACGGCTAGACGCGGTGGCGCCACTCAAAATTGTCATTAGATTGCATTATTTTCATTATAAATAATTATTTCCAACACTGAAAACGGCTTCGTGAATGCAGCTTTATTTTTGTCAAAAGTTTCTGGGGGGGCTCCAATCACTTTTTGTTGGAAAATCTCTTGGTGTGAAAGGCTGATATATTTTTTCCCACAGATTGCAAATCAAAGCTGTCTGACACGATCTGATGGATATGGTGAAGCGACGCGTGTGAAGGACAAGCGTCATAATTTCTTTTGCATTTCAATCGAATGTTACTTCTGCCATTTAAATAGCAGTTCGATCCTAGGCATTCGATAAAAGATTGCATCCGTTCAGCTTTTCAACCGATCTGTTTCGAACGGCTTGTCTAGCCACTGTTTCTTATCTGTTCACTTGCTGGCCGTTCAGCTGTGCAAATGCTGAGTGGATACCGTGTGGGAAATGCTTGGTTTACGGTATCCCATAAAATAAATCACAAAGGGTTGAATTCACAGGTTCGCTACTGAACTTGGTTTAATTGTTTCACAGGTTCGACGACTAACAGGTTACAACACAACTCATCTCAATTCAAGCTGGCTCAATCAATAAAATACACAGCCATCAAATCACAAAAGGTCTTCGATTATACTTGACATTCAACTTGTCACCACAAAATCAGTCACTTAGAATTGATTGACTTGACAGCTCATTGTCACGCAATTGGTGAGCCCCAGTTTCTGACAACTGCAAATAATGTTTTCGTGTGAGAGGCCAAAAGTTAATCTCAGCTGTTTGTGTTTTATTTTCCTCAAAATTGTTGCTAGGTAACATAATAGCTCGAAATAACCTCATGAGGTGTCCATAAAATGGAAACTGATCCAGTGTCGCCAAAAGAGTAAGAAAAAAGTATAAACATCTCAATCAAATGTAAATCGGATTTTTTTGTAAAGCAATCAAAAAATTTCCCACTCCGCATGGTCTGCATGGTCTGCACAGTCTGCGCGGTCTGCAGTCTGCGTTTTATCATGACCCATTTGAAGCCTTGTGTATTATGGTTTCCTTTTTCCTATTCCAAATTTGTTTTGTCTGTCCCCTCCTTCCCTCAAAAAAATGACTGTGATGAACTATTGTATATCTCTAAAACCAGAAGTGTATGCTCAGATATACTACATATCAGTAATCATGACATGTTGTACTTCGAAACCATGAATCAGCATGAAATAACAGATATAGTGCAGTTGAAATTTTTTTTTTACCTAAGTGGACCCTACAGCTGTACTTTGCCACCCTGATTGTGTTTTAGCCCAATATACCTACTGGTAATTCTGGTCTGTGTAACTGACAGAATATGTTCCTTAACAAAATTTTGGTTATGTTTATATGAGAACGCAGGCGGGCCAGGCCACCTTCTCATATAAACATAACCATAATTTTACATAAGTTGAAGGATTAAAGAGGACGCATCGATTCTCTGTGACTCTGAGTTTCGCGCCTAGGCGCTCGTCAGACAGAACTTTCTGAACTTTCTGTCTGACGAGCGCTTAGGCGCGAAACTCAGAGTCACAGAGAATCGATGTGTCCTCTTTAATCCTTCAACTTATGTATACTTAGCTCTGCTACCACAGCATTGAGCACTTTATGCCAAGGTAGACTCTACCTCCACATTTAACCATAATTTTATGAAGAAATACGGCATGAGCAGAGCCAGCCCAGTAAAGCGGGCTGTAGAGCGGGCTGAAAAATCTCATATAAACAGGCCCTAAATGGACATTCTAGAATCCCCAAGGGTGTCAGACTGCATAATACAGGTTTGACTGTATACGTGTAGTATAATGACTGTAATCAAGGGCTATAAAATAATGGAAAGCATTCTCTTGTCTAGAGAACATTATTGTACAGATTATTTCAGTACAGTTGTTTGTTTTAGTTTCAGGTAGTTGATGACCTAAAGCTCTCTTTGCGAACAATGTTGACATGGTAAACAACCTTGACCTAACCTTGACTGCATAGCATCTTCAACAGCAATAAAGAAAATGGAACAAGGTACATATAGTTTGAACTATTAAGGTTATCTTTTAAACAAATAAATGATAATGACTCGGGCAATTGGTGGCAGAAATATGTGCTTCAATTTTTACCTTGTAAATTCACATGGTAATCTTCCCCTGTTGTGTATGGATATAGAGCCTTGACTATTTGACAGGTGTCTGAAGCTACATGTGTTATCAAGGATAGCTTTTGTAGCTTGTTTGGCAAGTGTCTTTGTTCTGCACAAAGCTATAGTATCTCACTACAGTGTACATGAAGGCTGACAAAAACAATTCACTGTGCTTACATGTGTACGTAGCTTATAGTATGCTGGAGTTATTTGTGGAGCCCATTTAAAAAACAATGTCAGAAACCCACTAATATATACATGAACTAATTTCTAGAAATTAATACATAATTTCTAGAAATTAGTACAAGAAAATGTTTTCCACAGAATAATAAAAAATTGGACATTAAGGAGCATTAATAAACTTAAAAAAAGCATTTCTGTGTTACTCTTACATTATGTTTGGGGCTGTTTTATCAAAGCCTTTGGTTAAAACTGCTATACTCGCATATGACCCCAGTGATATGTCATTGTTATGAATGGACAAAATTAATATCCAGACCCATGGGGATAGCCAAGCTTTTAGTCAGACATAGAAAAAGGGATGTCCAGGAAACATGTCTCCACATAAAAGTATTTAGAATTTTAAGGGAATTTGGTCTCCAACTCCTTCTGGCTAAAACCTTAGGCTGGTTATCACTAGTGAGGGAATCTGAGTCGCAGTTGCCAGCAGAATCATAAGTAGAGTTATAAGGTGAGCAGAATCAGAGTTGGAAGAATCAGCATGTTTCCTTTTTCTTGATTCCTCTTACTATGGTATTTGTGCATAGACTACAATGGAGGACAGATGTCCTTGGGACAGTTCTAAGAATCCTTTCACAATTCATTGGTGCCCTTTACTCCCGGCATCATTATTATGACCATAGACCCACCCTAACCCCCCCTCCTACCACCACCTCCCCAGGCAATGTTGACAAGCTCTCAGCGAACATTGACACTTCTTTTGCTTGGTTAATGTCTTTCCTATGCTCCCAGTTCGACATTGTTTAGTGGGGGGGAGGGGAGGGGGGAGGGGGGTAATTGAAGTGAATTTTGCTCGTATCACGTTGACTGTCCCAACATGTTTAGCCTGCAATGTAGATTGTCAGAGCCATAAGCAGAAGTGTAAGAATGAACCTATCAAATTGCTCCTTCTCACTCATTGTGATTGGTTTGTTCTTCCTGTCCTGCTTCCGTCTTTGAAAATCTAGTTTTCACTAGTAAGCGACATAATCACTGTAAGGCTTACAATGCTGACTCCAACTCAATTCTGTTGCTAGTGAAAACCAGCCTGTAAAAATCTTAATATTTAAATGTTACATGAACATTTTACATGACCATCCCTTTCACTGTGGCAATCAGAGTTTCCAAAATGCAAATCATGGTACCTAATGTGCCCAGATTAAAAATCTTGCCTATAAGGGCACTCCTCAAATAATTCAGAGATTTTGGATGATGGGGATGAACGAAATCAATCTTCAAAGGTAAAACTGTACATTGGTGCAACTTGGTATGTGTGTAAGTTTATGGTAACTTGTACTTGCTTAATCCTTCAAGATCCATATGGAAATGTAGAAGTGACAACTGCTAAAATAAAAAGAAATGCCTGTTCAGATCTAGTTACATGTTCCATCTGTATGAAATCGTCTGTAGCTGTCATCTTAATTTACATGTAAAGCTACTGTCAAGGTAGAAAAAGGTGTGCGGCAATAACAGTTACGCTGCAATAACAGTTACGCTGTCTGACCACTTAGAGAGTTGGATGAACATTTTAATCTTGCTCAGCGGTACATTGTCCATAGTACAGAATCAAATCTGTTGTGCCTCATGAATAATGTGAGAATCTGATCAATGGGGGACAAATTCTATGCTTGCACTGTGTATGAAATAGGCGAACTTCAGTGATCCCGACTGTTAAAATAATAAACTAGTGGTTAAAAATGTTACATGTAAATGACTTGGTGTGAAGGTTCTTTTTCAAGTGCTTTGGTTGCATACATTTTAAGGATTACAGTCGAACCTCGATTACCTGGACCTCGATTATCCGGACTTACTTAGCTGGTCCGATTTTTTTATGAAATTATATCCATTAGCCATATTTAAGATCCACAGGAAACCTTTTACCCTTCTAATTAAGTATTGAAACTCTGGTTCAAACTGAATTTGTTTCGCTTCAAGTCACAAATCTATACGCGTTTTGAGCATACGCGCACCGTATTACTGCAATGCATTTCACTGAGCTTTGATTTTTAGTTTTGGTTCATTAATATTCATATTTTTGATTATGCGGACTATTCAGCTCAGTCCCCACGAGTCCAGATAATCGAGGTTTGACTGTACTCACTTACAAAAATAATTTAACTAATGGTAAACACAAGCCTTAATTTAACTCTTTTCTTTAGGTTTAGGAATTATCTGAATATGAAACAGAAAGGTTGGAACATGCACAGGCCAATGAATCGAAACTTCTGAATTCAAGATTTGTAAGTACAGCTGTATACTATACTGATATATTGGGGATATTTTGCAATACAGTATGTGGTCTGGTGCCTCTGAGGTCTTGATTTCTAAGTAAAGTCAAAGCTTTTGTAATGGGTCACTATAAAGAAGCAGAAAACATGTCTAACTGGGGCTGGACACTTACATGTATGGGACTGATGACATTGTTCATAAGTGAACAGTTGCATTATCAGCCACAGGTGGCTGCTCCCAAGAGCTTGCATAGCTCATTCCAAAGACCACTGAAGAGAGAAAACGCTGCTTTTTGAAATGATTGTGTTATGTCTTCATTATTTATGTAGTGTCAATAATATTGCAAGTCTCACTGTTACTTTAACAGTAAGACACAGTCCTCCTTTTTGCTTTGAGAACTTTATAATATCTGTGGTCCTCACTGGTCAATTCCTAGAATAAAACCTGTCCTCAGGGGGTTAGAATTTTGCAGTTGACCTGTGAAATACAGCTTTAACATGGATGCTTATACAAAACCTGCATAAAACATAAATAACTTAAATACTTTTAGGTTCGTCCTGATGAGTAGTTTCATTGTTTTTGTTAGGTGCCAAGAGACCAAGCAGTCATTGTTGGATTGCATTACTTAAAGGCGAAAACAGTGGGTTCTGCGAATATGCAGAAACTAAAATCTACATGCATGCAGTTTTGCCTTTCCTCATCAAGGGATTCCAGAAGAAGATCTCCTGCAGTCTCTTGGGCAGGTGCTTGAAAACAAAATTGTTAAAAGAAAAACCGATTATGAAATGATAACACACGACAATTTGTGCATGTAACCACAACGGTTTAATTTGAGGTTTCAACAGCTTTTATTTTCCTTAGTTTGAAAAACGTTACAAAAATTTAAACCAAGGATAAAATGTGTTGTTCCAGAAAATATCGATAATCCCCCAAAAGAGGTTTCCTTGGTGCGGACCCTTATTCCCCAACAGCTCCAGAAGTCCCAGGTTAGCTTTGTGCCTTAAAAAATTTTGTCTTTAAGATTCCCTTCCTCTAGGAATCAGAATTTAATTTCAGACCCTTTTGGGTTGGATTGCATATTTCCTGGAAGCACAACACATCAAAAAGGAAAAATATATGGATGATTTGTTTGTCGTAAGCGACCATGCGCCGGCCCCAATAATTGGAGTATTTATATCTTAAATAGTAGTTGATGCATACTTTTATATACCAGTTTGCATTTTACACAGATTTTAATCGATTAATAATCATATGAAACTTTATTTCACTCTCATGTAAATCATTTGGAATTTTTATGGTAGAAGACAAGGCAATTATTATAATATCACAATTTGTGCTGAACAGACTAGTTTATGAAGGCGAAGTAACACAGGTATTATGTTTATGCAGCAATGTTGTATTGCATGTTTAAAGCAAGCATTAAGGACATGTACTACCTCACCATCAGTTCTGTTGTGTTGCACAGAAACTGGTTGAACATGAATGTGGTTAGTAATGAAACATTGTTAAATGAAGAATAATCCTCGCAGTTGTGTAGTAATTCCAATGAACTTTTGCTTGTGTCACATAGTTTTTTTTACAAAATATTAAATTAGTTGTGAGGATGCAGAAGTTAAAAATATTTGATGAAACTGGACATTTATTTGTGACAACAGTCAAACCTTTTTAATATTTGTCGGCGGAGAAATTGGAATTCAGGATTCCTAAAATCTGCATGCACTTTGTTCATATAGTATGGTAGAGTGAATGTAAGGAGTGGTCTCCTGTAAAACATTAACAGAATGAATATTGATGGTTTAAGTTGTCACAGGCAGAAATTAAGGTTATATTTCCAATGACAGACACAGAAATCTTAGAATCGTAAATGATTGAAAAGGGTGTTACATTATGATCAATGGAATTACAATAAAACAATTTATAAAGCAGCTTTTTAAAGGCTCTTTTACTCGATTTACGTGATTTTTGCAGGATTCCCTGATTCAATTTATATGATATTTACAGGCTCCCTTATTCCATTTACGTGATATTTACAGGTTACCTTATTCGATTTACGTGATATTTACAGGCCCCCTTATTCCATTTACATGACTTTTACAGGCTCCTTTATTCGATTTACATGATATTTACAGGCTCCTTTATTCGATTTACATGATATTTACAGGCTCCTTTAGTCGATTTACGTGATATTTACAGGCTCTCTTTTTTGCATTTACATGATATTTACAGGCTCCCTTATTCGATTTACGTGTTATTTACAGGCTCCTTTATTCGATTTACGTGATATTTACAGGCTCTCTTTTTGCATTGACATGATATTTAAAGGCTCCCTTATTCGATTTACATGTCATTTACAGGCTCTTTTATTCGATCTACATGATTTTTACAGGCTCCTTTATTCGATTTACATGATATTTCCAGGCTCCTTTATTCGATTTACGTGATTTTTTGCAGGCTCCCTTTTTCCATTTACATGATATTTACAGGCTCCTTTATTCGATTTACATGTTATTTACAGGCTCCTTTATTCGATTTACATGATATTTACAGGCTCCTTTATTCAATTTACATGACATTTACAGGCTCCTTTATTCCATTTACGTGATTTTTCCAGGCTCCCTCTTTCCATTTACATGATATTTACAGGCTCCTTTATTCGATTTACATGATATTTACAGGCTCCTTTATTCGATTTACGTGATTTTTCCAGGCTCCCTTTTGCCATTTACATGATATTTACAGGCTCCTTTATTCGATTTACATGATATTTACAGGCTCCTTTATACGATTTACATGATATTTACAGGCTCCCTTTTCCCATTTACATGATATTTACAGGCTCCTTAATTCGATTTACATGATATTTACAGGTTCCCTTACTGGATTTACATGCTATTTACAGGATTCTTTATTTCATTTACACGCTATTTACATGGTCCTGTGTCCCTGGGCTGAGAAATTTACAGGATCTGTTCCATAATTTACATGTTTCACCTGAATTATTTACATGTTTTTTACAGGATTTGTCAGAACATGTAAATGGGTAAAAATCATGTAAATATTCATTTACAGTATCTTTCTGATCATTTACATGTTATTTACATGTTTTTTACATACTATGGAAATTTTCAATTTTTCCAGTGCAGGCTGCAATATTTTTAATATTGCAGCCTGTTTGTTTTATGACGCTTAGTATATATGGCTCTTTTAAAACGGCCTTGTTTTACGCCAAAAAACGCCAATCTTTAAATACCTTAAGAATCCAGCGCCATTTCCTCCGACTGTTTTCAGCGGCCCAGCTTCTTCCAAATTCTTCCAACTCGGTTGTCCAAATGGACTTCTCACAAAGCGCTCATCTGAAGCAAAATTAAACACCACACATTAATTAACAAAAATGCCATGGCGCGATTCAATTAAATCATGTATTAAAAGCAGGAAAATTAAACGGGCTAATGAAACTTACCCTCGTTCTCCAAACCACCAGCTTTAGGTGAATTTTCGCCAGTATTTCGAGTTCGGTTTTGTTGTGTTCTAAAAATCGCCTCTTCATCCTCGTCTGATGTGAAGCTATCGTCGTACACTTCTTTCATGTCTGGTCACAACTGAAGGAAAAAGTTACTCTGCACGTGCAAATACCACGGTATATCTAATTGTCTATTGTTTCGGTATAGTTTCCCGGAAAACAAAGAAGAACAAAGAGATCTATTGAAATTATCATTAGTGGCAATTGTTCAGCAAACCAGCTAGTTGGACAACATCACATGCTCAAAAACAAACAACACAAATCAACTATTAAAATCAAAGGCGTCCTGTAGTAAGCTCGTGGAGTAAGTAAGATACTGTGTCTGGGAAGTGATATAGGAAATTATCAAGCCTATAGAGTGCTTTGAAATGCAGTGTAATACAATTTTGTGTTTTACGATTTGATTCGTTTGTATACGTTAGGGAAAGGGAGTTTTGAAACCACTCTAGCAGTAGAGTAGTTTGTTCAAGAAATACTGTAATACCAAGTAACAGTTTACCGTATTTACTCGTGAATAATGCGCACTTTTTTCCTAAGATGTTTTTCATGAAATTTGCGCTGCGTATTATACAAAAGGCTGTTGTCCATGCCGTTGTTATAATAAACAAGCAAATAACCTATCACAGCTGCTTTTAAATTACCGCCGATAAACTGGCTGGAAAAACCGTGAAAAACCGGCCAGATATTAAACAACAAATGAATAAAGGGGATTCGTTTCTAAAGAAACTGTGGTGCTGCGTTACCATGTTACCACCAATAGCGTAGCTCCATTTTCTGTATATAAACCATACACAACCCACGATTCCTCGATTCGCTCCGACGAAGGGCTAACGCTCGAACGTCAGCTAATCGAATCCCTGTACGGTGGTCAATTTACATTATCAACTCCGTTGATAAACCAAATTTTCGTGTTTCCCTCCCCACCGACGCAGCACCACAGTTTCTTTAGAAACTGACCCCCTTTATTCATTTGTTGTTTAATCGCTGCGACCATTAACCTCTTGCCTTAGTATTTTTCAATCCACAGATTCCTGACCAGGAGACCGAAGACGAAGATGCCAAGCCTGAAGAAAGTCACCAAGGAGCTACGCCAGGAAGCTTTTCATTCAATTAATTTATCCCTGTTTTTCACGTTACCATGTTACCACCAATAGGGGAATCCTTGTTTACAATATTTGCCTCATTAGCATGAACAATTCAGTTTCTGATGGAGCTACAAATAAATTAGTTCTGAATATTGAAAGGTCGTGGTATGAATAACTCTGCCAGTGAATATGAGCCTCATGTATTGAATACTTTTTTTGCAACGCGGGTTTAAAAACTCAAAATTTTGCAAAGAATGTATGAGCTCATTAGTGCTTTTGCCACCCAGGAATTTTGCAGTTTTTGGAAGACAATATCTCCTTGATTACTATACCTAAGGAGTTAAAAATTTCACAATGTATTAAATTTCACTAGCTCTTTAGCTGCCTGCATCTAACATGTTTCCTTCTGTAAGCAAAGCCGTATGCAAATGAGCAAAAATGTAAACAATGACGTCAGCATGAATCCCACTATAGCGTAGCTCCATTTTCTGTATATAAACCATACACAACCCACAATTCCTCGATTCGCTCCGACGAAGGGCTAACGCTCGAAACGTCAGCCAATCGAATCCCTGTACGGTGGTCAATTTACATTATCAATTCCGTTGATAAACCAAGTTTTCGTGTTTCACTCCCCTACCGATGCAGCTTCACAGTTTCTTTAGAAACTAATCCCCTTTATTCATATGCTTGAGTTGTGTTACGTCAAAAACTTGCAGCGCCTTTACCTGCAGTTGGACGTCTGTTTGCACAAATCTATGTACACCACCATGTTGGGCATGGACCAAAGGGATACGGAAATTGGGGGAGGGGGAGGGGTGGTCAGTCTCAAAAGACTACAAATGAGTTGCTAAAAAAGTCATGTTCTCAACACATTTGTCATTTAGAAGTACACTACAAACCACAGTATGTAGCTAGCTATCTTCTTCAACTAGTTGCACAGACTTTTCAAATTAATTGCACTGCCTTGAGTGGATTGGAATTGTTTGAAGAAAGGGAGATAAAGAATAAGTTAAAATGTCATACAGCTTCCCCTCCCCAAACCAGCAATAATGGATTTCAAGTTACTTACTACCTGTAGCAGTTCCTCCCTTGTGTACAAAAATAAAGAAAGAAGCAAAAACTAAATCCAGACAGATTGCAAAGACTAAATGAATTTTTCAAAAGTTATTGTGCCTGACTGCTTTACTGAGGAACTTTTGTTGCTCTGGTTGTTGTTGTTGTTTGGTAAGTGAATTACAATGCCACAGACTTGAAAATGCAAGACATGATATGACACAGTCCTTGGAGCAGGTCTGGGTATTTGTATGAGAAAGTTAATGTTTTTCAGGTCTGTTAATTTTGCTGCTGCAGCAAAATAATCTGGTAGTGCCTGATGGGAGTTCTTCAGCTGCAATCTCAGTGTCAACATTACCCTTGGGGACAGTTCTCAAACTGCAGATGATTTTCATATTCACATTCAATGTTGCAGTTTCCAAGACCACAGAATCGATCAACACAGCTTGCTCTTGAACTTGTCTGCCTTATCATCCTTTCTGTGTGTTATCACAGCAATTGGTCTTCTCTATATATCCTTAAAAAAAATTATGAGAACATGATTATTGTTAGTTCCTGCCTTTCATGCAAATTGTTTACAAAACAGTGTCCATCATCAGTCTAGTGGAGTATCAGTTTATATGAAATTGTATTTTTATTATTAACACAAATTCTGACAGTCAAAAGTTAATACATGGTTGCATTCCAGGTCATCATCACTAAACACTGATGATGTATGCATAAAAATGAACTTAATACAAGACTATTTCAGTAGAATGACAGTCAAGTGTTTTCAATTTATTCAGTGACCTTCTAGTGAAGAAAAGCAATACTATCAATCTTCATGGTCTGGCGTATATCTTAATTAAGCATCAACATCTTTTCCCTGTGTATGTCAGACTCTATTTTGGCCAAGTTTTGAAAACGAGCATATTACATATTTGAATGACGAGGCTAAAACAAATCTTCAAGCAAGTTATACTGTAGTATTATTGCGAGAGAACAGTTAGTTTTGATTTTACAGTTTTGCATCGTAGAATAAAGAGTAGCGAGATAAAAACATGACTTTCAGCGATGACATGTCACCATTATCAAATGGAAATTATTGTGAGTTAGGTAGCGTTATATAAAGAACAGTAAGTGGGAAAATACATTTATACATGTATTTTTACATACATGTAGTTATTTACATGTATTTTTACATTTATACATGTATTTTTTTGTACCAGCATAACAGTAATAATCAGTAACAGATAATTTGCAAAGGGCTTAGATATGTAGGTACCAATCAAGTTAATATAAATGTTTAGGTTCCACAGTTGTATGTTTAGGGTTAGTATATCGGCTCACTTCTGAGCATTATTCTAGATCTGAAGGCTGTACAGGTCTGTACAACATTAAGAGTATTAGTAATACTTTACCATAAATAAATAATCTTTAACACGAGCTCACATAGAGCTTACATCAGATTTATCCCAAAAGGCCACTTTTCGCCGTTCGCTAATCCAAAATATAAAATTTCCTCAATTTTCAAAACTCCTTTGAAAATCAGCTAGTGTACAGACCTCTTTTACAGCCTCAAAGTTTTATGATAATATTCCGAGAAAACTTGCATAACTTTTTAACCATAACACTTCGCTTCACAAGAAAGTGGAGTTGCCAGTATTTTTGCGGGTACATAACAGTCAAACGAATGTAGAGCAATATGTACATCTCACATACCGAGTCTTCGATCACTATTCGTGAGCAATAACACGCTAGACGCCATGTTTTTCGACTGAAAACTTCGGCTTTTTGAACGACTGAAGTAAAGCGCGAACCATTTTTTGGTGTGTATAAGCTACGTACAGTCAAAATAAATTAAATATGACATAAACTCATGGTGTAAACAACTTGGGGGACGATGAATGAAAGAAGAAAGTTACAGTGAAGTTTTCTGTTGAGTTAGCACTTTAAGAGGAAAAAAAGCATTGACGCCAAACAAGGCAAAAACCAATAAACGAAATACGCGGAAATGAAAGCATAATCAAGTAAAATTGTAATAGTAATATTCGTATGTAGCTAATCACCTTGTGTCGCAGACTTGATCAGCAATCGACCAAAGATCTCTGAGATTCATGAGATGGATCCTGGGAAAAACCAAAACTTCTCTTGGTTGCCGATCTTGTGGAAGCACCACACAATTATTGTCTGGTTTATAAAAAGTAAAGGTTATATTAGTTTCCTTTAATTCGCTCAAGTGATAGAAGTTGAACCAAGAGGGATATGCCCCCCTCGCCCCCCCCCCCCCCCCCAAAAAAAAATGTATGTATAGCCACTAAACATTCTTGATCACTCAACAGGTATGAGAAAGGGGAATGGTTTCGCTTCTTTTGAAAGATAGTCACGCATTTGCATCACATGGTGTTGTTTCCACCCAGTTAACTTCAGATGTTTGCCCCGTGCGTCATAAAGTTTGCAAGTTACTGGAACCAGTTTTCGTTTGCCACCTTTTCCAGATGAGGCTTTGACAAACGCACATTTCATTACTGGTTCTGGATCAACGCTAACATCTCTTGGCTTCTGCCACTGTTGTGGAACACTGGTACACGTCTGATTTGCTGGGATTTCCATGATTCCCAACATAAACCAATGATTAAGTAAGTACAATACCGCAAAAACATGGTTACAGTGGCCTCCAGCCCTGCAAGAACAAAGACCTATTATGTTATACATACATATGTACATACACTACATACATATAGGGGGAAAGTCATTGGCTAAATAGTTCTTTATGGACGTCCAAGTGACATCATCTCCCGACCTGAGGAATTTAAAGTACCTCTGATTACTTTTTGGAAGAAATTCTCGGCTCGGATAACACCGGGTATATCAGTAACACTATATTTACCCTGCTCTGCATGAGCATTCTGCTCGTTTCATATTTCTTTCCCCTTCTTTGCCAGCAATCTTCAACTTCACTGTGTGAGGAGCTTCGCTCTTCTTTTGGCTGTGGTAACAGCGGCCTTTCACTTCATGAGTTCCCGATCGAACGTCTTCCTCTTTCACGAAAACATTGTAAATGTAGTTTTCCGTAAAGAATTTGTTGCGGAGCTCTAGCGGCCCGCGGGGCCGCCAAGCGGAGCACCATACCTATAGAAACCCGTCAACTGCTTTTCTCATGGTAAAAATGGCTAGCGGTATTGCTCGCGGGCGCGACTGCACGACGAAGACGAAGACGACGACGGAGTTGCCCAATAATTAATAATAATCATAATAATCCAACATGGCGGCCAAACTCCACCTGGCCCAGCTGACCAGCTAGTTTACAGCGTACTTCTTTGATACTGGGCATCCATCCTATAGCCAATGGACACCTGTCAAAACAAAGTATCCGCTACCCAGTGTCACGTAACCATATTCCGGCTCAAGTTGAGATCTTATCGAGGTCAGTTTTTTTAAGTTGACCGCTGACCAGGAACATGCTTTCGATTGGATAGCAAGCTCAAACCAGGTGTAGGACACCCAAATCAAATCGAGGCTTAATTTTTCGCGCGCTTCCCCCGGCTCGTAAATTCACATTCTGTTGTATTCTTCATTTTGAGCAAAACAACTTCATCTTACATAAAAATCAAGAACTTGTCAAAAGATACTCCGGAAGGTGAATTTTCAAGTGATAAAAGGAAGAGCGAAAGATTTTTCGCAGGAAAAGCTTCAAAGTTGGATCGATTGTGTGGTTGAAAACAAAATGATTTAACGCTGCGAGAGCTTTGCTGTCACTTTACCGCGGCATCTTGCAGCTCACCAAGCAAGCAGTTCACCGGCATTAATGGGAGGAACGAGTAGCTCAAACTTTGTAGAAGAAGCTCTTCCTTTGAGCAAACCGTTTGCTATTTTTGTGGATGCTTCTTTTTACTTTACTGACGCTTGCGTATTTTCAAGTGGCAGAAACCTCTACAACACAGGACAGTGAGGTAAATTAAATCGATTGAAGCTTAACTTTTGGTTTAATCGTTGTTACTTTTGTTCAGGAATAAAACTCGTATTTTTCTCTCGACTGGATATAAAAAAACAATCATCTGTATTCGTTTTGGACGCAAAGAAGTAGTTGGATTGTTTGTTTGTTTTGTTGCGTTGTTTTCTTTGTAAGCGAACGAGTGTTTTTAATCCGCTTGGCTGACTGTTTTGACCTTGGTGCCTCAACAGCGTTAAGAAACTTCTGCCCTTATCTTATTAACACGTAATCGCAATGAGTCTTCGTAAAATTAAGGATTAAAGCCCCAGCAGCAGGCTGAACGATCACACATTTTCATCCAACATCGTCAGTTGTCAAACATAGCGTTGGGTCGGTAAACGCACAAACAGTGTTTGACCAAACACTAGACAGAGTGAGTCCACAGAACGATTTTTTGCGTATTATCGCTGGAATTTTGACTTCAGGTAGTTCATTTGATTGCTTTTTACCGGCTGTGCACGTTTTGTTGGTTGGGGTGGCTAAACGATCAAACATGTGAAAATGTACGCGTCGTGTATTGTTTTGAGGTTTTTGAACCGCGGTCAATTCCTATTGACTGCTCTAAACATAAAATATTGTGGCAAGGAAAGCCATGCGAAGTTGCTCAATACCAGTAAAAAAAATTAATAAATAATTATCGTGGAGTTCGGCATTTAGGCTTGGCTAAATCTATATATTAAACTTTTTCTCCAATTTCCTTTTTTCCACATCCTTTGAAATGGTATGCTATTGTGATCGAGGAGACGTTTGCTAGATTTTGCAACGAGCGGCCGCCATCTTGAATGTTATGTTTACCCAATGTAGACCACGATACGATACGATACGATAATCTTTATTTAAACACGATCAATTCATCAGCCCATAAAAATACATATCACATACGCTAAAGTGTTTAAAATTCAAACTGTGTACTGTAACACTAACAGCTGTTTTCCGTGAATGCCGTGCGTTAGACTTAAAAAATGTCATTGATCTTACGTTTAAATACCCTCAGAGACTCTGTGTTCCTTATATCGCATGGTAGACTGTTCCATAATGTGGCGCCATTTTAGCTAAAGCTTTTTCGGTGATAATTAGTGCGCGGTAATGGAACATTGAGCTTATTTTCAGAGTCCCTTAGGTCATAAGCAGAGTCACGCCACGTAAACTTTGAATACAGATACTCTGGAGCTAGCCCATGCAGACATCTAAACATCATGGTGGCTTTATGAATTTCCTGCTGGCGTGCAAGATTTTTCCACCCTAAAAACTCGAGTAGCTCAGTTGCGTCACGTGACCACGAAGCTAAAGAGGTCAATGAAAAGTGAAGGGCAGCTGAAATCCCAGCCATCTCAACCCTTTTACATCCAAACCACTTATGTTTATCAACACTAATGAGGTTTTTTTTAGTTGTATCGATTTCGGAGTAATTCCAGGCAAACACCTTTCTAGGAGGTAAGGGTCACTAAGGCGGTCATATCTTGGTTCTAGATCTTTGAAGCCTGCATCTAAGTAGTGAGAATTGTCTGGGCAGCTCAATTTTATTATAATTTTTTTGAAACGACACCAGGAATTACTAGGGCAATATTTATGTCTTTCTTTCTCATCGTATGTAGTACTTATAACTATAAAACAACAAGTTTAGAGGACCTTATTTCGAAAATGAACCAGTTTCTTCTGAATTAGTACCTTTAAATTTACACTGCCCGGTGTTGAACGTGTCACGTCAGTTGGAAATAGCAGTTAAAAGCTACATCCCTCGGCATCCTTAAGACTAATATTAAGTCTTCCTTAACACTTGAGAAGTCGGCATCGTACTTTCCTAGCTTACTCTTGGCTGCAGAGATGGGTGTTTCGGGGAGACGACCAACCACAACATCTTCGTCATGAACCTATAATTGAACTGAGTGATCGATGTGGCAGGAACGAACTTGCTTGATCTTGTCCTGTTCTCGAATTCCACGGCATCCTTTCCGCATTTTATATGTCTGAAAATTTTGCTTTCTCCATTTTCTGTTACCTTGAGGCATTTTACTAAGCAGTAATTAAGGAACAATCGAACAAGATTTCTCAAAAACTTGGATTGAACAAGAAAGGTCTATTTTTGCGCTTTACTTAGCTGCCAGGCCTTCAAATGGAAGGAAAGAAAGGAATGGGGTCAAATCCAAAACGGTTGTCAAGGCCTGCACCCTTTGGATACACAGCATCTGCGTAGGTTTGTAGAAGTGCTGGACTCAGAAGGTCGAGATTCCATTCCTTGATTCTCCGTCCATGGGTGGAGGTATCACGGAATGAGTTTGCGGAATGGCATGTGGTATGACTTGCGGAATGGCAAAATTATGCGGAATGTGATACATGCAGATTTACTCAAAGAGAGTAATTCAACTGAAAAGCGCGCCCTTTCTGTAGTTAATAATTCTACAGTTAATAATCTTGGAATTCGCGATTACTGATCGTGTCTGACAGCCTCACAGTGAATAATCACAAGCTAGTAGCCGAACTCGGTCACAATAAAATATTGAAAACAAATTGGTCAGAATTTGACCGAGAAATATTTCAGTGTTGAGCACTGTGTAACTGTACCCCACAAGTCCTGTACATCTCCATGGGGCTTGCTTTGATATAAATATTTTACAACTGAACCCTTGAGGTAGCCTGCGTAGCAAGCGTTTCCGTGTGGTTTCCTAACGGAGATAGACCGAGCAAAAGAATTTTTCGATGTTTTGCCCGCACGAAAACTGAGGCGAGAGCAAAAGATTAAAAAGAGTGGGGAGGGGTAGAGGAACCGGAAGGAAACGCTTGCAGACAAACCCCTGGATTTTGAAAACCACCCACTTGACCTGCCATGCCTGAGCGCACTTTGAGAGATTTCATGCTGCCATCGGCTGTCATAAATTAAAAGGAAAAATATTGTTTCGCCTCCCGTAATGGAAGTGAATTTTCGAGTACCCGTGTGCTTACTATTAGTCAGAAGAATCCGGACGGAATGATCGTTGAATAATGTTGAGCAATTTTCTGAATTTACCGACAGAGATTGGCGCTTACCAGGCGTTCCGTCATGCGCACTCACTCGTTCTGGTGCAAAAGGATCTGGAAACGAAACGATTCGCTCAAATGGTAGGAAGACCTTAGATAACAATGACCGAGACCAGATTCAGTGATCAGCGGTTTCAGTGAAAACATGGGTTTGTGGGGGGTGCTCATTCTCGCCGGCTCATAAAAACTGGTTGCGGTCGTTGTTATCAAAGGATTTCCCAAATGGTACGCAATTTTCCGAAATTCCGTTCCGAACGGAAAAAGAGGACTACCTCTGGAGAATTGAGGAAGTTTTTGTTCACAGTCAGTCTAAAGAAAATACAGACGGTGTTTGTAGCAATATATATATATATATATATATATATATATATATATATATATATATATATATATATATATATATATATATATATATATATAATTTTTTTTATTTTTTATTTTATTTTTTTTTATTTTTTAGGAATTGTGATGTCTACTAGCGTCGTCGTGCTGGCAGCGGACGAAAGAGAATTTAAGACAGCAACGCCATCAGACGCAAGTTTGGGAACGTGGATATCAAAGGTTTGACTGGATTATTTAATTTATTCTTCTTGGGTCTCGGCGAAATTGAAGTGCGGTTATTCCACCGATTCCATGTTCGCGGGGCATCTTCTTCGATTCTTTGCATCAGTTGATGAGACATTCATGTTTGTTTTGACATTACTTTTTCTTCGTGCCACAAGTACATAAATTGGTGCAATGCACTTTTGCAGTTTTCAACAATCATTGGTTTTTGAGGTAGCTTTTCGAGAACAAGTATTCTTCCAGTTGCAAGAATCGGCCTAAAAGCCAAAGGAAAATAAAGTAAGTCACTTTCCTTTCTTTCGCCATGTTGTTTTCTGGCTACAGATCTTTGATCGAACGGGATCCAGGAAGTTTGTCTGTAAACGTTTCCTTCCCGAATTTAGGCAATATTCAACGCTCTAAAAAGCACTCTGGTACATGGCTTTACCTAAGAAGACTATACTCCGGGAAAGAACAATCATTTCAACTACACATTGGTCGAAAAAAAATTGGGGTAAGTGAAACGGCGAATTCTGAGAGCATTTTCAAAACAGGTCACTTGAGTAATACGAGCGACCTTTTGACCTTTCATGTCAATGGGACATCAACAAACGGCAGCTCTTAACATGTTATTTTCGTTCACCGGAATACTTTTCTCGTTGCTTTAGTTTGCTCTACTATCATGTTTTAAGTAGAAGAAGGTAGACTTTTGAATTTGGAGGCGTCTACTCGCAATGTTAAGCAATGCATGGGTATATTTTGAAATACAACCTAACTTGTATTTTGACGGTTACGATATGTTGATCGCCGAATTTTACATTAAATCCCTGATTTATACAACGGTGGTATCAACAACGAAGTTAAAGTCAATTTAATGAATACTTAGAAAATATTCCTTACCTTAGGCAACTTTCCCTGGCTCCAAACCATAGAGGTTTAGCAAACTCATACCGAGAACGCCGAGCCATGTGGCATGCAAGTTGTCAATGGACCACTTCTTCGATGTCACGCAATATCAACAAGTTATCGTGTTTATCATACAAACCGAACGCCACCTCCATAGATCAAGTTTTCATGCCGAATTCGTAAGCTCATGGAAATATGGGACCCCAAACTTGCCAATTTTACAACGAATTTAATAGTACCTGTTTTTATATGCATATGATATCACGCAGTGCTTCCGGCTTTCAAAATCATATTGATATTGTTCAAAACTATTGAGAAAAGTGGTATTAAAAATTAACCATCGGAAAACGTAACCGTTAAGTTTCAAAAAATAAAACCGTGAACCAATAAGTGAAACATTTTCTATATAAATGGCAATTCCATTGCTTAGGCTTCATACACCAGTCCCTATCACTATGTGTAACAAAATGGTATGCGATACCCTATTTCTCTACATTAATTCACAACAGTGGTGGGCTCCTGTTCACAGGGATACGAGTAGCTTTATGCATTTTATTGGCCGTGTGGTTTAATTCCACTCTGACAGGCTGCTGAATGCAGATGGAATATTTTTATGCAAAGATCAATGAAAGCTAACGATGTTTCAATAGTAAAAGCTCACAATTTGGCGCCTTTTCGACCAGAGTCCGAAAAAAACACGTCTCTATACAGTATCGGATCCACTGAACTACTAACAAGGTATACAAAGTTTCTTCAAAACACAGTACTTTGTATTTGACTCTTTTCACATTGAAATCGTGATATATTCAATTCCCAGTACAAACTGCGTTATAAAACAAAATGTCATACTGAGTTTTGCTAAAAGCAGGCCCGCGGCCCACTTCAGGGTCAACGTCCAGTCTAGATGTTTCCTATATTTTTTTTTTATCAATGGTGCGGTCAGTAAAAAAATGCAGGAATGCAAGCTAACCCTAAACTCAAGCAAAAACTAATCTTCGCATTATAAATTAGCTCTAATTCTAATACTAACCTAAAACTAAGGTAACCGTTAAACCTATTTTGTTTGCTTGTGCAAACAAGCAATACAACTCAGTCTGATAAATCGATGAAAATCAGTCATCTTTTAGCTAATCGATTAATCAATAATAATTAATGACATAAGGCAATCAATAGAGCGATTTTCAATCGAGTGTTGTAAAAAACCAAAACCAAAGCAATTACTCTGATTAATCACAACAAACGTGAACAGCACAATGAGCCAATCAGAATTCAAAGCAATTACACGTAACCGACTCAAAGCGCGGGAAAATGGCGGGAAAATTGGTTTTGCTTCTGAGTGGTTGAGAAAGTTGGCGCAAGTGTTGCCAACCAATCACAGCGCGAAGTAAAGCAAACCGAAGCAAATGCGAATTACTTTGGAAACTCAATTGAAAACCACTCTGTCGATTGTAACCAATAATCGATGATTAATCAATAATCGCAACTAGCTGTTCAATAATACCTGAATCTATTACTATGGCCTACCATATATTAACATTGATTTTATTATCGGCTCACTTAGTGTCTCATAAGCCCTCTTTACGGTCCCGTGGTATCTTGTCATGATAATGAACATGTTAGATATGAGTTCAAATCTATTAGTTTGTTACAGGCGTTCCACTGACCTTCTGAAGCACTTATGTATCAGTCGATTCGAAAAGCGCCCATCCCCCCCCCCCCCCCTCGGGCAAACGCCCGGGCATTTGACTTTTTTGAAACATTTTGATCAAATGTCCCGCTGTGTTTCCAGTTTAAGTGGTCAAATGCCCCACCGTCAGGGCCTGAAAAAGGGCAAATCAAATATAAATCTATAGCAAATCACTCGCTGCATGAAGCATTTTGGCACGTCTCCCGCTCATAATAAATATTTTAATAATCGCTTACCTTAGCAAACCAAATCCGAAAAAAATGTGCGCCAAAACTCTTTTCCGATCACTGGAAACTTTAAATAAAGGCATATCACCCGTATTTTTAGTAAACAACCGCCAGGAAAACCCACGCGGAATCTTGAAGTGAAGGAAGCGAAGCAGCTCCCGTGGTGAATGAATGAATATTTGCGCGCGAAACCCTTTAGCTGGCGACCGCCGACCACCGTTTAGCCGATAGTCAAATGCCCCATCGTGCGGGACAAATTTCGGGTCAATTACCGGGTGTATGCGCGGGGTGGGTAAGCGCTCTTGGAATTGACTGCTATATTAAAAGAACCTGGCATTCAATCGCCAATAACAACTGTCTCTTCTATGCGCATCCTGGTTTTATTTTATGCACGTTTGGACACCGGGTAATTAGCTGGGACTCAATTTAGCCAGTTATAAGTTTAGTAAGGCTAATTAAAGAGTATTCATTTATCAAAACACCTTAAACTTCGGTTCATGGGTTAAATCTTGCGAGTAATAATAGACAAATAATGAATATTAATGGTACGCATTATCGGCTACTAAAGAAAAAAAAAAAAAATATATATATATATATATATATATATATATATAACTTCACAGGAGTTCAGGCTTCAGGAATAATCATCGTTTTAAACGATGATTATTCCTGAAGCCTGAACTCCTGTGAAGTTATAGTCAATGCTCCTCAATCAAATGAGTTGAGCGCTCTACGAAATACATTCTACCCAAGAAACAAATATATATATATATATATATATATATATATATATATATATATATATATATATATATATAATATAGAAATGTTCATTATGTATTAGTTATTGATTACCTGTATTATTCGATTAATTAGTAACAATTATTACCGATTATCGTCTATTGTCATCGATTATTGGTTTCATCTATTCATCAGACTGGGAATACAAAGCCTTTCAATTTAAACTGAGAACGTCTTATACGGCGTAGGAGCCACTCCCGGGGGTGCGGTACTCCCTGTAATGGCCTATACGGGGAGGCTCCGCCCGATAGGGGTACCTCTTTCACTCTTCAGGTATATGAAAGGGTAATGATTTCACGATTCGAAGTATATAAAAGGGTAGGGAAATCTGTCATTTAGGTATTTAAGAGAGCGCACATACCTTATGACTGTACTGTTTGCTACATGAAAACTGATGACAAGAAGACTTCTTGTGAAAGGGGTACCATTTTCCAAATAGAAGGTTTACGAAAGGGGTAGCATTTGTCAATGGAGGGTATACGAAAGGGGTACCTTTTCTGCCAAAAATGGTATGTAAAAGGGTAAGGGGTCGGACCTCGGGCGGAGCCCGTATTCATTTTTGTATTACCCCCGGGGAGCCACATCCCTTGATAAGCTCCCCTAATGCAGAAATGTACTCCGCCTTGCACCTTCCGTGGAATCCGTCTGTACACACACCAAAATACTCGCAAACAGCATGGTTATGCTAAGTGTCCTTATGTGTTCTCACGGCACAGCAAAACTTACTTCTGACCCTTCGACAACTTATGTGGACCCCATAGTTCCTCTGAAGGGTTACACAACATCAGCATATTGATCACTGATCACGTGCGACATGCCGGCTCCGGGCTCTCGTTCTGAGTTTGCTAAGACTACTGTGGTTTCTTGTCAGGGAAATATCCCATTTACTGAATTCGGTAGATAAATTGATCTATGAAGGTGTTTTTTTGTATCTCGAAAATACGAAAACTTGTTATATTGCGTGACATCTTGGAAGTCGTGATTCACACTTAGCTTTTGCGACATGGTTCGGCGCTCTCACTATGAGTTTGCTAAATCTCTGTGGTTTCCATCCAGGGAAAACTGCCTAAGGAAAGGAATATTTTCTAAGCATTCAGTAAATTGACTTTAACTTCGCTGTTAATACATTTATTGTAAGAAATAAGATTTTAATGTAAAAATCGGCGACTTACATAAGCTTATCGTAACCGTCAATTGTTAAGTCATATTTCGAGTAGACGCCTCCAAATTCAAAAGTCTACCTTCTTCTACTTAAAACATGATAGTAGAGCAAACTAAAGCAACGAGAAACGTATTTCGGTGAACGAAAATAACATGTTAAGAGCTGCCGTTTGTTGATGTCCCATTGACACGAAAGGTCAAAAGGTCGCTCATATTACTCAAGCGACCTGTTTTGAAAATGCTCACAGAATTCGCCGTTTCATTTACCCGAATTTTTTTTTCCGACCAATGTGTAGTTGAAATGATTGTTCTTTCCCGGAGTATAGTCTTCTTGGGTAAAGCCATGTACCAGAGTGCTTTTTTGAGCGTTGAATATTGCCTAAATTCGGTTGTCGTAAGCTCTGTTGCAGGACGTAAATTTGAAAATTCCGTTAAAAATTGAAGTTAATCTTTTATTTAAATTTGACACCGTTAATAACCAAAGGAAATAAGATATTTTGACTTCCCGGGTTAATCTTTTCATGAACGCTCTCAATATATAAGCAAGAGGTTTCGGAAAATTCCCAATTTCGGCGTTGATTTAGGCTGCCGCCATGCGCAAAATCCAAAAAAAAAAATGCATAAAAAAATAAATAAAAACCTAAACGACCGGAGACATATATTTTTAGAACTAGTTCACTTTGGCCTTTATTTTGGCAAAGTTTGGGAAAATCGCTTTTTTTCTATCTTGCATACCCTTAGTCGGTCCTTACAGCAAACTGCTCTTAAGCTTCAATTTATTTGTTTCAACCACTTAAAAATAAGCATCCACTTAAGTGCACGCACCCCGGCGTAAAAATAAGAAGCTGTTCAGTGCCCAAAGAAAGAATTTGAGCTGTCTGTCCCTCCCATTGCTGGTATACAAATCTGTGTTCTTTCTGTTGAGCTGCAACATGCTGTAGAAAAGTGAAATCCCTTGAAGCATTGAATCATTTTGTTTTTTAACCACACAAACCCGCCGGGCGCCATCATCGATCGATTGATCCAAGTTTTGAGCATTTCACGAGAAAAATATTTTTCCCTTAATTTCTTTCACCACTCGAAAGTTCACCTTCTGGAGTATCTAGGAGCATGTTTTCAAGCTTTTAGCACTCGATTTCTTAGCAGAATACAACCCGAGTTAATAGAAAAACCTTGGAAGAAGATGAAGAAGTTGTTGGGCCGACGATTTGTTGTGCTTCGGAGAGTAAGCAGCTTTTCAGTCTTTCAAAGAAGTAAAATTTCAGTTCAAACTTGGGAAGACATTCATTCTATGTCAATTCATTCTCTTCCAATGATTAGTGCGACATTTGCACGAAACATAAACTCTTTAAAATGGTTTTGTTTTCGGAAAGTAGAAACAAAATAAAACAAACCTGCTCACGCAGTGCAATATCCCTTGCCAGACATGCAATTCCACGCTAGATACCCTCCCTTCGTTAGCCAATCATAATGCGAGAATACCACAAATGCGCTGCAATTAAAAAATTAAACGAGACTTACCTGTAAGTTGAAGTTTGATTAAGATTCTATGAGTCACCGGTCGGGAGCAAGGGAGTAACGTGAGATATGCGTGCGCACCTCTACGTTCAGACTTCATAGAAAAAGACATACCGGTCACATAGAAAGATGGGTAGGGTGATTAAATGGCCTACTCTAGAAGCAAACATTTTTCATGATACAGGTTTATAATAGGGTGGGCACGCGACTCCCTTACTCCCGACCGGTGACTCATAGAATCTTAATCAAACTTCAACTTACAGGTAAGTCTCGTTTGATTTTTTAATTCTGTTTCGTCACCGGTCTATGTCACAAGGAAATCACGTAAGACTTTAAAGCATGTGACCGTAAGAAGTCACGAGGAGCCGCATCAGGGGAAATTTTTGCACGGGCAGATGCGGCACATCAAAGAATTTGGAACGTAATGGTAAATTCCAGGAATACCTTTGCCTGGTGAGCGGAATCGAAGGTGTTAAAGAACCGCGGGATCCCCAAACCACACGTCAATAACAACGAGACATTCCCCTGTCGTTAAGCGACTTTAATTAAGTATGAGAAAAGTGATTGTGTCCCATGGCGTTGCAACGCAAAGTAATTACAGCAAGAATTGACAGAAATGCGTAAATTTTAAGGTACTTCAGTTTGTTGGCTGACGTCCTTTTCGTCTCATGAATGGTGTTCGAAGAGGTATTCAACCGGAATCGTTTGACCGAATTTCTACTTCTACTTCGCTTTTTGAGTGAAAATGTAAATAAAAGCGGAGTTTCGAATTTTTACGACTGAAATATATTTATACACGGTTCGGAAGAAATTTTTTTTTCGGTCAAACTTCTGGCACCAAACGCTTTACGCTTCTCGCGCGGACACTGCTCATTGCATTTTTATTAAATGATGACTTAATTTTGTTAGGCATTTAAATAACGGGATAATGTGATCTGTAACATTTGCCATTTGTTTTGCAATTCCGGCGTCGTTTAAAACGAAAATGTGTAACTTGCCTGCGTGGGTTTACAACTCTCAGATCTTTAACTAAGCATGCAGAGAAGACGGGACATCGTTTCCATGAGACAGAAATAGTTGTTTTGAAGCAGGGTGAATGATTGCCGGTTGAATGACCAATGACGAGGGAAATAACGAGTCAGTGAATAACAGGAAGCCAAATAATCATTAAGCAATTGTTTCCATCCACTGTATTTGTCCTTTGTACATCTGCCACTGCGCATTCCCAGGAAAAAAAATTTCCTACCTTGAGATGATAAACTTTTAAGAGTTTCTCTGACAACTGATCCAACATTAAGATCAAATAGCAACTTGACACTCAAGTATATGCTACCCACGAACTAACAAGTTTGTTAGAATGGTGGAGCGGTTATTAACTTGCAACTCTCAGGTATATGCTACCCACGAAGTTACAATTTTGTTAGAATGGTGGAGCGGTTATTAACTTGCAACTCTCAGGTATATGCTACCCACGAAGTTACAATTTTGTTAGAATGGTGGAGCGGTTATTAACTTGCAACTCTCAGGTATATGCTACCCACGAAGTTACAATTTTGTTAGAATGGTGGAGTGGTTATTAACTTGCAACTCTCAGGTATATGCTATCAACGAAGTTACAATTTTGTTAGAATGGTGGAGCGGTTATTAACTTGCAACCCTCAGGTATATGCTACCCACTAAGTTACAATTTTGTTAGAATGGTGGAACGGTTATTAACTTGCAACTCTCAGGTATGTGCTACCCACGAAGTTACAAGTTTGTTAGAATGGTGGAGTGGTTATTAACTTGCAACTCTCAGGTATGTGCTACCCACGAAGTTACAATTTTCTTAGAATGGTGGAGCGGTTATTAACTTGCAACTCTCAGGTATGTGCTACCCACAAGGTTACAATTTTGTTAGAATGGTGGAGCGGTTATTAACTTGCAACTCTCAGGTATGTGCTACCCACGAAGTTACAAGTTTGTTAGAATGGTGGAGTGGTTATTAACTTGCAACTCTCAGGTATGTGCTACCCACAAAGTTACAATTTTCTTAGAATGGTGGAGCGCTTATTAAATTGCAACTCTCAGGTATATGCTACCCACGAAGTTACAAGTTTGTTAGAATGGTGGAGCGCTTATTAACTTGCAACTCTCAGGTATATGCTACCCACGAAGTTACAATTTTGTTAGAATGGTGGAGCGGTTATTAACTTGCGACTCTCAGGTAACTATATGCTACCCACGAAGTTACAAGTTTGTTAGAATGGTGGAGTGGTTATTATAATTGTTACTCTCAGTTATATGCGAGGTTACAAACAATTGTGGTTAGTTGTCAGTGTCGCTGAAAACTTAGGTAAGTATATAGAGCATCAGTTTCTTCCTGTAGTAGTTTGCCTCCTCAAAGGTCCACGTGATCTGCTAAGGAGGCACTTTCTCTTCAATGATGATCTGATTCTTGTTAAGAAGAATGCTTGCACCACAATTTTCTATTTAAAAATATAAACAAAAGTAATGTGACCTTTATGTAAGAATTATGAAATTTCATTTATTCCTTATTAATTTAGTCAGGTAAAACTTACTAACCATGATTTTAAACATAAATTTATTAACAGAAAAATGAATAAAAACAGTAGGCATAGGTTGATTTAGGGATAACACGAGAAAGTACCAAGACTCAAAAAATACTACAATGCCTATAGCTTGAGCCAGACGGGACCTTCATGTACCTCCTGCCAGCACTCCAGCCTAGCCCCACCCCTCTCATACCTTAATTGGTGACCACTTGTGAAGGCCATCTAAACAACGGATTATTTGCTCTTGAATGGCTGCTACTGTCTAGTCTGTCCACATACTTTTTTTGTTTGTTTGTTTTTCTGCGAAGATCAGTTTAACGAGTGTGAGGAAAATAAATTTTGTCTCCTCACCCCCACCCTCTTGCGTCCCGGCCATGTCCGGCGGCTTACAATTTCGTTCGCGTGCTCGAAGATCTTTTGAGAAAATGAAACGTCTGTCTCCCCAAGAAAGCAGTAGATAATCAATATACACGGTAACAATTTGCTTTAACTCACCACTGTTCTTCCTAACTTCGTTAGATTCATCATGGTTTGCTATCCTGCATTAGGGATTTTCGATTCCAGTTTGAAGTAAAGAAGGACCTAGTCGCGGACACGGAATTGCTGTAAATAAGGTTGAGCACATCCGGCACAAGAGCTTCGAGGCCTCTCTTCACCGTGACTCTATTTTCGAAATGCTGAGCCGCAAATTTCTTCCTTCAGGACATACCAACTTTTCCTTGAATCAGGCTTTGCGCTGTACGGAGACTTGCCGAAACAGCATTTCGAGTGCCCACTTCCGAAATACCGCATAAAACTGGCGCCTTTTGAACTTTTTGGTTAAAATTAGTTGATAACTTACTTATATTAACTACTTGTAGACGTCCCAGAACAGTAAAAATGGTACGGGAACGATCGATTATGGCTGGAAAATATGATTTATAATGCCTGAACTTACTTCTTTGAAATTTTTGTTTTTTATTCTGGTTTTCAAATAACTAGACAATGTCGTTTGTTGGAAAAATTACTTTACGTGACTACATGCTACAGGCTGTCTCATCTTTCTCATAAGAGATTGACAACTCTCAGGGAAACACGTGTTCAACGAGTTTGTTTATTGCGCGACTCAACCTTGTTCAACACTGAGTAAACCATTGAAATACAGCAGCAGTACTG
>JAEMWC010000005.1:1955000-2005000 GCA_016490735.1 Pachyseris speciosa
CTCATGTTTGCCGATATTTCAGGGTTCACACGCTGGGCAACTAGACTACCAAGGTTCCCGGGTCGGGAATGGTTCTTTAATTTTTCAGAGAGTTTATCTAAGTTTAATTTCTCCGACAATCTCTTATTAATGAGTTTGGCGAGCTTATCCCATACATCTCGGTCACTTTGCTCGTCTGCATTGAGATCATTTGTAATCGTGTCGATCAGGTAATCTTTCGAGTCCCGTGTCGGGCAACTCTTCTGCCCCTCAAGTAGCGCGACGCTGTCATCTTCCGAAAATTCGGAAGCGTCCTTATTTGAATCGGTGTCTGAGTCAGACAATTCATTAACTCTTGGCCTTTTCTAGGGTCTCTGGCTATCACCGAACCGTGCAAGGGTTTCCTGCATGGCGCTCATCGACTTAGTTACTGACAACATGTTGTCATTCAGCTGTAGAAGTGTCGCTCCCAACGTGTCGTTGGTGTTTTCTGAAGCGGCCTTGGGGAGTGGTTGATTTCATCATCGTCCCCGAGGAGTTTATCTTCTTCATCGTGGCCTAAATCCGTCGTGTTTCCAACGTTTTCCTCGTGGGAGTGTTTTCCCGCCATTTCTCAAGATGATGTCAACTCGAAGTTAACGTAAATGTTTTAGTTCTTCTGGATCCTCGCTGAATCTGCCAGGTCCAGTTTAGTAGTGATTTTTTAGTACTTAACAGCTCCGGTATATCTTGTGATATTTAAGGGGTTAATTCTTCTAAACAAGTGAAAGTGGTCGACGTAACTCCAAACGCCTTGACGGTTAGCAAGCAACTGACCGCAGAGGTGTGCACGCATATCTCACGTGATTTCCTTGTGACATAGACCGGTAGCGAAATAGAACTATCATTCTCGAACAAGCTAATCCTCCTCAATAATTTATAAGTGTAATGTTTATACCAAAGCAAGACCAGTAGAGCGTGAGAGTAGTGCTTAATTTTGAAATGTTTCTTCTCATGGCGTCCGCCGGGCCGGTCAGATCAAACCCAAGAGAAATTTAACCACCTCAGGGGTTCATTTGTAAATATTGATATCAAAGCAATCCCGTGTAGAGCAGTGCCCAAGACTGAAATGTTTCTCAGTCTGTCATTTCTAGGTCAAATCCTGACCAATTTGTTTTCAACGACTAAGTTCGGCAACTAGCTTACGGCGGATTCAGCCGATTACATATCACTGGCTGTAGAATAATTTGGACTCTTTTACTTGAAATGATTTCGTCGGGTCATTCTGTATACCTGATTATGCCATTCCGCAAGCCAAGCCACATTCTATTCCGCAAACTCATTCCTCCTTTTACCCTCACCGTTTTACCTGATACAGGTAAGAGCTAAGAATTGTTAATATTAGTTTTTTTTCTGACATCACGTGAAAAGTAGGAATTGTCCAATAAACAGGGTCGACAGATATTACAAGCATCAGTCAAGAATAGGGAAAACAACAACTTTGACCCTGAAAAGACCTTTAAACTGCAAAAATATGATGAATGACAATTTACTAAGAGGAAGAAAAAAGTAAAAGCAGGGTAGAAGATATTAGCTTCTTAGCTACTCTGTAAATGCGACATAAAATAAAGTCATGTTATATGTTATATGTTTAACACTTCGCTGAATAAATGAATAACTGATCTAATGACGTTCTCCTGTTGTCTGATGTATAATACTGGAGACAAAATTCCCACTGCACTTTTCTCATTTTCTCCCTTATAGTATTTTTTTCAGGAAACCAATCACATCAATTCCGTTTTCTTTATAATTTGTCCGGAAGTTGAAAGGAAGCTTCAATTACAGACGTTTAATTCAGTCAAGCACAAATAAAACGCCTTCAGCATCCTAGTTCCTCTAAATTTGCATAATTATCTCGCTATGTGATTGTAATTAAAAAAAAATAAATTTTTCCACTTTCCGTTTTGAACGACAAACCCCAAATCGCGTCTATAAAGGAAAAACACTCTCACACGCTAAAAGACGAATATTTTTTCAAGTTCTCGCGACTTTGTAATTGTCGCATCCAGAGCTCTGACAGCCGGCCGGTCCACTTAGTCAACACGGGAAAAAAAAAGATTAAAAGAAGAAAACTGTCACATGCAGATCTCTGACAGTCGGCTGGTCGACTTAATCAATTCGGAAAGAAAGACGATGAAGCACATTAAACATACAAGAACAACCGCAATAACAAAACATTCTGGAATAACATTTTTATTTTGTTTATTTGTGCAACACTGCGTTTATGAGTAATGTACCGAATCTTCAAATTACTTTAAAAACCTCTGTTCGCACTAGCCGGATGATCCAAACACTTGTGTTACAGTCTCTTTTACCGCCTGTCTGACTTCTCTGATCTTCCAGCAGTAAAGAATGGGGTTTATGGAGGAGTTAACGTAAATTAAAGTTGATGTAACTTGCCTTATAAGATAAATAGCTTTGGTCCATGTTCTACTATTTGTCAAAGGCACCAGTAAGTTATACGGTAGAAAGCAAATAACTAATGCTGACTGCACCCACAGTGTACTGTACACTGCCTTTCTGTATCGAGCTATGTTGAGTGGGATTCCTTGGATCGGTTGTACTGGAACACTGTTTTGTACCTGATGTTGACGATGGCGCAGTGTGAAGAAAATTTTGGTATAAGAGCAAATGGAAGTTCCTAAACACAGACATGTACCAATGTAAGTAAAAAAATTCAATACGGCGTTATTCCGAATGGATAATGTGATACCGACAATGCAGACCGCCCAAAACACAATAATAACAGCATATGTTCGCTTCAAAGTTACAACTTGTCTGTATCTGAGTCCCAACAAGAGGGCGAGAAGTCTGTCCACACTTATTGCAGTCGTTGTCGAGAAGGATACCGAACACAAAATGTAGCTTGTTATGAAGGTTGCAAGTCTTGAAATACGACAGATATCCCATTCTTGGCTAACCAAAGACAACCATTCGATAACGGCCAGAGGCTCTGCAATGAGACCAACAGAGAGATCCGTTGCCGCTAGGCTGCTTAACAAGAGCTTGGATGGCGGATGAAGTGAAGACTCTTTGTGAAGCGCAGCTAAGATCAGAGTATTCCCGAGGAATGCAGTAATAGACAGAAAAATGTTAAAGACTACAAGGGTTATGTGGTGACTGTATAATCCTTCTGTTAATAATTCTGCGGAGCAATAAACGTTTTCGTATATTTTATGCCTTACATCGCCAGTGAAATTCTCCGAAGCCATTTTCCTACAAATGTCACGAATTTGTTTTTCCGCCTTTTATAAAGACAAATATATAAATGCTTATGGTAATTTTGCAGGTGTCTCTAATCATCGTCATTAAGGATTTGATGTTCGTTATCAATATCCCAACAAGCAGCTTACATTAATATCCAATACACCCGAGCAGAGTCGAACTGTCCTGTCTCAACCCTGATAATCCGACGAAAGCAGAACTTCTCAACGTCCTCTTCTACTGCTTTTCACTGACTAGACGAATTTTCCAAGTTTTTACAAAATACTTTTGCAAATTTCGTAGTTTTCGCAAAAATCGCAGTTTTAGTTTGGGCCCTCTCGACCTCCTCTTCTACTGTCTTTCTACTGCTTTTCACCGAATTTTCCAATTATTTTGCACACACGTTCTGACTGATGTTGACTATTTCCGTAGTTCCGTATGTTATTTGGTGGCTAAAATTATCGACTTTGAACGTCTCGGAATATTTCAACATATCGGTTATCATAGTAGTCAAGATTCTAAATAAAAGCTTTTACCGCTATCAATAGTTGTGCATACATCAACGGGCTTAAATAAATACTCAGGTATGAATTGAGTATGACTGGGTGTTTGGCTTGGGTTCCTCTCGCATAAAAAAAGCATTCTCTGTATTAACAGTTTCGTTTTTCTTGACTTTTCTTTAAACGCCTTTAAAACTGATGGGATATTTATTGGCCAGCTCAGGGATCCAGTGAGAGGGTGGTTTCTTTGTGTGTGTGTGTGTGTGTGTGTGTGTGTGTGTGTGTGTGTGTGTGTGTGTGTGTGTGTGTGTGTGTGTGTGTTTCCCTATAGCAGATGATTTGTGTTCTTCAATGCGCTACTCAGGATGGCGGGTGGTATAGTTAACATCCGTCGCGCAGATCATATGAAATCCACTTTCGTCCCTCCTTCCTTCCTTACGCTTGTTATCGATTTTATGACTTATCGGCTATGGGTGCTAATTCGTCACAATCTTCTTCACACAAGTTCGAGTCCCAGCTTCGTATCATTCTTTTTATTGGGCGTGGGCAAAGTTGACTGGATTTCGAGCATTTTGATTGGCTTAAT
Source organism: Pachyseris speciosa (assembly GCA_016490735.1). NCBI lineage: Eukaryota > Metazoa > Cnidaria > Anthozoa > Scleractinia > Pachyseridae > Pachyseris > Pachyseris speciosa. Next base: position 1,959,309 of record JAEMWC010000005.1, read on the forward strand.
GTCGACAGGTTATTATCCAACAAAAAAGACAATGACAAATATTCAATGAACGTGTCAGCCAAAAAGAGAGGAAAAGAGAACTTTGACCCAGGGAAGCCAGAGATCTTTAAATTAAAATTGAAAGACTGGAAAAATAATTCTAAGAAGAAAACAAATGGACCCCTTTTGGGTAATTTAAAGTCCCTTGTTGTTGTTATTTCAGTAGTTTAATTTCTTCGATAAAACCTAGTCCTTTGTCTGATGATATTGAAAACAAATTAAAATTCGTCCTTGAACACCTGTCTTATTTTTATTTTATAGCTCTATTAAACCAGGCCCATTATTACCATTCTCACTGAAATTTCTCCCAGAATTTGAAATGGACCTTTGAGTAAAGACCGTTAATTCTGAGAAGCAGAAACCCTAGATGTTCATCAACAGTCAGGGGCACTCAAAGAGCCAAATCAACCAAAAGCCATAGAAAGTCATTTTTAAGTACATTATGGTCTTTAAAGTCATTTTAAAGTAATGTTTTCTTTAGCTAGAAGAATTTCATCTATTCGGATTCCTTACCTGAAATTTTAATTGCCCGAAAATATTAGGGAACAAAATCTTCCTTTGAGAAAATGCTGGCTGAAATGAACTTTCGAAGAACTTTATAGGGAAATATTTTCTTTCTGTTACGAAAATCCGAGTGCACTCTTTAATCGACTTCGAGTGCCTAAGGCAAACTACCCTCTACCGAAAAAATATCTACCGAAACTTGTAGTTGGATACCCCTGATTTTTAAGCAGGGAAATGGGAGGATTTGATGCCACCGAACATGCATCCGTCCTAACGATATTCCAGGTTTCAACGGATGTCCGACCTTGGCGAGTAGTTTGATCAGTTAAATTTTATCAGAAAAATACTGGCTAAGCACATTCTCTGAGATGGTGGGTATCTTCCTTCGGAATAATTTATTCCATTTTGAATAAATTGCAAAAAGATGATGTTTGAAAATGTCCTAAGAGGAAGAGAAAAGTAAAATCAGGGTAGTTCGCCTTAAGCATTCGACGTCGATTAAAGAGTACATTCGGAATTTCGTAACTGAAACGTGGTAGAAGATATTAACTTCTTAGCTACTCTATAAATTCGACACCAAATAAAGTCATGTTATGTGTTATATGTTGGACACTTCTCTGGATAACTGATCTAATGACGTTCTTTTTTGTTTGATATATCATAAGAGAGAAAAAAAATACCAAACGTCATTAACTGTACTTTTCTCATTTTCTGCATTATAATTTTTTTGTGAAACTAATCACGTTATGCCCGTTTTCATCCATATTTGTCCGGAAGTTGAAATGAAGCGTCACTTACAGACGTTTAATTTGGAAGCACAAATAAAACGCCTTGGAGACTCCTTGAGCATCCGAGTTCCTCCAAATAATGTTTTTTTAAAGAAATACTTTTTCAACTTTCCTTTCTGAGCGACAAGCTCCAAATCGCGTATAAAAAGGAACAAAATTTTCACAGGCTCGAAGAGAACTTTTTTCAACCTTCTCGCGACTTTGTAATTGTCGCGTGCAGAACTCTGACAGCCGGCTGCTCCACTAAGTCAACACGGGAAAAAAGACGATTAACAGAAGAAAATTGTCGCATGCAGATCTCTGACAGTCGGCTGGTCGACCTAATCAATTCGGAAAAAAAACACCAAACACAAAATATACAAGAACGACAGCAAAAGCAAAAATTTTGGAATAACATTTGTTTCTTTGCATAACACTGCGTTTACGAGTAATGTACCGAATCTTCAAATTACTTTAAAAACCTCTGTTCGCACTAGCCGCATGATCCAAACACTTGTGTTACAGTCTCTTTTACCGCCTGTCTGACTTCTCTGATCTTCGAGCAGTAAAGAATGGGGTTTATGGAGGAGTTAACGTAACTTAAAGTTGATGTAACTTGCCTTATAAGATAAATAGCTCTGGTCCATGTTCTACTATTTTGTCAGAGGCACCAGTACATTATACGGTAGAAAGCAAATAACTAATGCCGACTGCACCCACAGTGCACTGTACACTGCCTCTGTATCGAGCTATGTTGAGTGGGATTCCTTGGACCGGTTGTACTAGAATACTGTTTTGTACCTGATGTTGACGATGGCGTAGTGTGAAGAAAATTTTGGTGTAAGAGCAAATAGAAGTTCCTAAACACAGACATGTACCAATGTAAGTAAAAAAAAAATCAATAGGGCGTTATTCCGAATGGATAATGTGATACCGACAATGCAGACCGCCCAAAACACAATAATAACAGCATATGTTCGCTTCAAAGTTACAACTTGTCTGTATCTGAGTCCCAACAAGAGGGCGAGAAGTCTGTCCACACTTATTGCAGTCGTTGTCGAGAAGGATACCGAACACAAAATGTAGCTTGTTATGAAGGTTGCAAGTCTTGAAATACGACAGATATCCCATTCTTGGCTAACCAAAGACAACCATTCGATAACGGCCAGAGGCTCTGCAATGAGACCAACAGAGAGATCCGTTGCCGCTAGGCTGCTTAACAAGAGCTTGGATGGCGGATGAAGTGAAGACTCTTTGTGAAGCGCAGCTAAGATCAGAGTATTCCCGAGGAATGCAGTAATAGACAGAAAAATGTAGCATGTCCATGTTCTACTATTTTGTCAGAGGCACCAGTACATTATACGGTAGAAAGCAAATAACTAATGCCGACTGCACCCACAGTGCACTGTACACTGCCTCTCTGTATCGAGCTATGTTGAGTGGGATTCCTTGGACCGGTTGTACTGGAATACTGTTTTGTACCTGATGTTGACGATGGCGCAGTGTGAAGAAAATTTTGGTGTAAGAGCAAATAGAAGTTCCTAAACATAGACATGTAGCAATGTAAATAAAAAAAAGTCAATACGGCGTTATTCCGAATAGATAATGTGATACCGACAAGACAGACCGCCCATAACACAATAATAACAGCATATGTTCGCTTCAAAGTTACAACTTGTCTGTATCTGAGTCCCAACAAGAGGGTGAGAAGTCTTTCCACACTTATGGCAGTCATTGTCAAGAAAGACAACGAACACAAAACGTAGCTTGTTATGAAGGTTGCAAGTCTTGAAATACGACAGATATCCCATTGTTGGCCAACCAAAGACGACCATTCGATAACGAGACTACAAGGGTTATGTGGTGACTGTATAATCCTTCTGTTAATAATTCTGCGGAGCAATAAACGTTTTCGTATATTTTATGCCTTACATCGCCAGTGAAATTCTCCGAAGCCATTTTCCTACAAATGTCACGAATTTGTTTTTCCGCTTTTTACAAAGACAAATATATAAATGCTTATCGTAATATTTCAGGTGTCTCTAATCATCGTCATTAAGGATTTGGTGTTTGTTATCAATATCCCAACAAGCAGCTTACCTTAATGTCCAATACACTCGAGCAGAATCGGACTGTCCTGTCTCAGCCCTGACAATCCGACTTACCAGACGTCAGATCGCGATATTCAACTGAAACGCAAGTGAATTCGAGTTAACGGAAGTCAGCTTGCCAAGCTGGAGAAGGCTGTTGGGCACTTGGTCGGATCGTTGCGATCCCACTCGGATCGTGACGACCCGACTCAGTTAAAGTCGACCCGACGTTCCAATAGTCAAGTCGAGTTCGCGTACTCTTGGCACGCTACAAACAGGCAGTAGAAGAAGAGGTTAAGAGAGCTCCAACGAGGTTAAGTAAAACAAATGTAAAAGCGACGAAAGTCGCTCGAAAATTATTTACATCTCATAGAATCACTTGGCATGGACAAAAAACGATATCAAAGTAAGCCTTTCTCGTTTAAAAGCTATTAAAGCGACGTTTTCTGTTGAATATTCTGAAACAATCTGGGAAAACAGCCAGTTAACGATCAAAAAGTCGGGGACGTCGCGTGGTAATTATTATTCTGTGACGTTCAAAATAAACAGTAATTGTTGATGTACAAGCCCAAAAAGCACCAAGATACAAATGAAAGAGAGTTTAATAATAATAATAATAATAATAATAATAATGATAATAATAATAGAGATCGATTTAGAAAAACATTTCAAAAGGAAAATTAACGATAAAAACGTTACATGACGTTTCGACGATTTCATGTCATCATTGTCAAATGTGGAAACATTAATTTAATTGACACTATATATATACAGAAATAGGTGTGTATGTGAATGATAAGAATGTGAATATTGAAATAATATCGCGAGAGTCTAGTGTTCACACAAAGAGTTTCGTGCGAATAGAGTCACTTTGGGTATTTAGCTTCGGTCTTTTCTTCTTAATCAAGAGCATTTCAAAAATCTTACCATTGTTAAAGTTAATGGATCCACATTCGACAATGATGACATGAGGTCGTCGAAACGTCATGTAATGTTTTTATCGTTAATTTTCCTTTTGAAATAATAATAATAACAATAATAAAAACTTATATAGCGCCGATATCAATATCGCTATTTTCATCAGCCCTTAAAATAAAATGATAAAAATTACCTAGACTCCTTTATTTGTAAAAAATAAAAACTGCGTAAAAACTAACTGCAATAATATATAACTACAAATATGTTTATTAATACATATATAAAGTAGTTACAGTTGTGCAAATTAAAGTATAAAATACAAAACAAAAGAAATGAAAAGTAATTTAAAAAATCTATTTATATACATGTAAGGGCACAATGTAAAGAAGGAATTGCAATGTTACATTAACGACACTACCTCTAACAAAAAAAAAAACGAGAGAGAGAGAATGAGAGAAGCATGAATTATTACAACAAAATTCTGAAAGCCCGCCCATTTTTCCTTTGAAGCATCTTTCTTCCTACACTGACGCCATATATAAAGCTCAGTTTCATACTTTATTTGAACTTTAAGTTTGAATCCAGTAATATTTTGATAAACTTGGTTCCTTCTGTAGTCCCAAATATAAAGCTTTGCAATAAGGAGAAAATAGTTGAGTAAGGAACAAGAGCGTGTCAAAATACCGACCAAGACATCTTGTAGAGTAAGGTGAATTTTTTCTTTTATAGGTGAATACCAGAACAGTTCAAAGTTAGCCCAGAAGATTTGAAAGTGAGAGCAGTCGTACAGCAAATTGTACAGTGTTTCTGGCTCGGATTTGCAAAATGTACACTTATCATCTGTACTATAACCTATTTTTTGAAGTTTGGTATTGGTAAAAAGGATAGAATTTAAAACTTTGTATTGAAAGGCTTTGACATAAGTTTCAAGGGCCACCTTGTGGGGTAAATTAAATACCTGTTCTACTAGAGTAGTCGTAAGATTAAATTCACTTTGTAACTTTCTGGCCGCACTGGGTAATTGCGCTTTTATACTTATCAATAACGAATAGAAATGTTTTGATTTCTTTTTTGTCACATCAAATTCGTTATTGTCAATAATGATGGAAAAAGATATCTCTGAATGCGGAAAATTTCCCTTCAAGGATGTTTGCACGGAATGTCGAAGTCCTGCCCAGACTAAAAAGTTAGTTTTATTTACTTTGTTGTTAATGACTTTGAAAGAATCGATATTATTTAAAGAAAATAACAAATCATTTACAAAAACAATACCAGAATCGAAGTAATTTTTATAGAATACTGGAGTGTTGTTTATTCGAATATCTTTATTATTCCATATTATATTGCGCCAATCCTTCGTTTTGCCAAAGTTTTCACGAAACTCCGACCACCACTGCGAAAGCTCAGCATAGAATTGTGAATCAAGTGAATAATCTTTAATTTCAAAGTTGCAATTAAATAGAAATAAACCTCCATACCTTTCTAAAATATATCGTACATAGCTTTTCCAGGTGCCGTAATGAGCACTAAATATTCTTTTTGACCAGGCTAAGCGCAGTGACTTCATCGTGAAGTCTAGATCAATCATTTGTAATCCACCCTTGTCATAATCATTTATAACTGATAATCGTGTAACTTTATCTGTACCATTCCACAGAAATTTATACAGTAAACGATTGAGTTCTGAAATAATTTCTTTGGGAGTTGGCATTAATGAGAAAATATAGACAAACTTGGGTACTACAAGAGATTTGATAACCGTCACCTTTCCATACAAAGATAGACCTCGAGAATGCCAGATATTCAAGAGTTTCCTTATTTTATCTAAATTCTCTAAAAAACATTTTTCTTGAAGAAGTTTTTGATCCTAAGTGAAATACCTTCCGTTTTAGCGCAATTAATGGTAAGACCTGAAGCTTTTTTAAAAGAGCTAGAGCGAAATCCGTATCTGAAAGTACTGCAGTCATATCATCTGCATATTGCAGCAATTTTGTTTCCTGCTCCCCTATAAAAATGCGTTTTATTTCGGTGATCTGTCGAACAGGTATTGCAAGAGCTTCAGCTGCCAATACAAAAAGATTGGGTGATAAAGGGTCGCCCTGCCTAACACCACGCTCGAGAAGGAAGTGATCAGAGGTGTTGCCGTTATTTATTACACAACTTGTAATATTTTTAACCCAACGACTAAAATCTGCACCAAAGTTAAAGGCACCCAAACAACCAAAAATAAAGTCCCATTCAAGACTATCAAATTGCTTTCTGGAAATCAATAAATATCAACATACCGGGCACATTTCTTTTAACGGTAAATTCCATAATATCGTAAATAGAGCGTATGGTTTCACCAATGTAACGATCCTGAACATAACCAGTTTGATTATGATGGATAATATTAGGTAAAACACTTTTGATTCTTTAGCTAAAACTTTCGACATCAATTTGGCATCTACATTTACAAGAGAAATTGGTCTCCAGTTCTCTAGAAACATACGATCTTTTCCTTTCTTTTCTATAAGAGTTATCACTGCTTGCTTTTGAGAATTTGACATTTCCATAATTTCAAAACACTCATTCGGAACAGTAATCTATATGCTCTTATTAAGAACTTGAATCCCTCGCCTTAAGTTCTAACTTGAGGTGATTTGATCTTGAGACACGTCACTTCTGTTTTGTCCTCAATATAACCACACTTGTTTATCGATCTTCTCGCTGAAGTAAGGCCTTCCATTTTGCTTATACATTCCAAAGAAACTGACATTTAAGGTCAAAATAATTTAGCTATAGAGTAATAACTTACACGCAGAAGTAGCGGCTGATTTTCGAACATGTTTACTTTGGTCGTTTTGATGCTAATCTCCTTCGCAGCCGTTCTTTGGTGGTGTCACGAAAGAAAGGGAGTTGCGTGACATCCCAAAAACCGGCTGCGAGGAAGACTGCGAGCATCACAGCGGCCAAAGTAAACTTGTTCGAAAATCAACCGCTACTTCTGCGTGTAAGTTATTACTTAACAGCTAAATTCTTATGGCCTTAAATATCAGTTACGTTGGAATGTATAGGCAAAACTAGGGGGCCTTACTTCAACGAGAAGATCGAATATGGCAAGCCGAATTGTTTTTTCTATTTGATTTAATCCTTACTTTTATTCAATATTTTTATATACATTTAATTTAATCCTTGAAACGATTTAAAGTTTTCTATATGGATGTAATTTAATCTTGCAAATTCATTTGATTCAGTTTTGATTCCCTGCTTTAATTTAGTCATCGTTCATAAATTTAATTCAAACCGTATATTCATTCAATTCAATCCGCTAAAAACCATTTAATCCTCCTTTTATCGTTTAATCTCCTGGAGGCCTGGGCTGAGCTGTGCACCGGGAGGCCCGGGGAAAACTCCTCGAAAATTTCCGTCTTATACCTCAAATTCCAATATGGCGGACGAAGTCAGTTTCTGTCAGTTCTGGACAGCGCAGAAGCCATTTTCCAAGGAACGTTTTACCAAGGAGTTGCAGAAGCACACGCTGAAGTTATTGATCAAAGTATTCGTTTGATTAGGTCGATAAAAGATTGTCACATCGAAACTGGGGACAAGGTCACATTGGAGGCTCTTGCAACAGCTTTTGCGGACGTGCTAACGTCATTACCTCCATCATATCGCGATAAGCCCTGTTACTCCAACAACTGTGGCTGAGAGTTCCATCACAGTAACAAAAGTAAAGAAAGAATCACCTGGAAGGCCGTGTTTTGATATTCCTGTCGAGATGCTTGAAGATCTTCGAGAATTAGGTTTTATGGATGGGCTATATACAGAAGAGTGATCAGATATAATCTGGAAAACATGACCAGATTTCATCATTTGACTGATGAAGAACTGGACAAAATAGTTCGAGGTTTAATTACGAATCATGGGAGAACTCTTGGTCAGGACTACGTTGCAGGTTATATTAAATCTCTTGGATCTAGAATCCAGAGAAGACGAATACGAGAAAGCATGGCAAGGGTAGACTCCCGGAACACTGTACTGAGATGGGGTGTTGTTGTTTCACGTAGGGCGTGCCACGTACCGTGGCCAAATTCTCTATGGCACCTTGATGGTCATCACTCTGATACGTTGGAAACTCGTTATCCATGGATGTATTGATGGATTTTCGAGTAGAATAATGTTTTTTTAAGATTTAGTTCAAACAATCTTGCAGAAACCGTTCTAAAACTATTCTTAGATGCAGTTAGCCATCAAGATTAAGAGTTGATAAAGGCGTTGAAAATGTGCTTGTCTGCGATGCCATGATTCAAGTGAGAGGAGAGGGAAAGGAAGTTTTATTGCTGGCCCTTCTACTCATAACCAGCGAATCTAAAGGTTATGAAGAGACGTCTTTCGATGTGTATGCCACCTGTACTATTATCTCGTTTATGGAATGGAGTCTACAGGTATTCTTAATGCCGACGATCCTGTCCATCTGCTCACACTACATGTGGTCTTTATTCCAAGAATTAACAAGGCCCTCAGTAATTTATGGAAGTTTTAAACCATCACAAGGTACGCGCAGAAAGAAACTGGTCCCCATACCAAATGTGGATTAATGGTATGATGCATGATGACAACCCATTATCACAAGGACAACTCGATGAACAGCCATCAGGCATGGAGCTCTGTGGATATGATCCACAGGGGCCATCACCAACTGAAAGTGATAATCATGTTGTTCTTGAAGCAGTTGATTTGGGTGTAAATGATGTATTAGAGTCATTTGTTTTTGAAAGAGTACATGTGCAGAAACAATCTAGTGAAATGGGAATAGATATCTACATAGAGGCAGTAGAATTGGTGTTAGTCAAACTTCAAGAACTAAGGCATTCTCAGAGTGACTGCATGAAATCACATAATCAACCAAGAAATGCACTGGAGATGCCAGTCAATGAAACACGCTTTTTTTGGACTAAACTGTTTTGCCTTCTTTCAGTCACTTTCTCCATAAATGAATAAGTTAATTCAGCTGTATGACAAGAGTCATGTGAAACCACTCAACACTATCACTGAGTAAAACTGATTATGTAAGTTTTACATGTACCTAACTAACAAACATCAATAACAGTGAACCAAACATTTATTTACTGACCATTACACTGGTCAGCATTTGTTTCTACTTGTGAACTCAATTGTATCACACGATACATGTCAGTCAACTACCACATTCTGTGGTTAGATCTACAGGTAACTCAACAGGCATTACTCACTTGTATTTATTGATATCAATCAGAAAATTAATTGGAGGGCTGGCTGCAAGTAGGGGTCATAATACAAGTTACACTGTACTCCAGACCAGACCTGTCTCGGCACACACTGAACGTCATTCACACACATGCTGATTGGCATACAGGTTGGTTTTATGAGGAATCTTCAGCTACACTGGTATCCATAGGGTTGACCCCACCCCCCCTAATTCCCCTTCCTGACTTCCTGACTCCTTACCCCTGCTGGACTACAGAATATCCAATTGCCTCACTGGTTGCAAATCTAAACGATACTCCATAGTCAGGTGCCTTAGTAGTTAAATAACCCCCAAAAATGCATTCTTAAATGCGAGGTCATAAATACTAAATAGCTCTTCCACCGAAGGAAGGGTTTCCTCTTGGCAGATGTAATGTGTTAGAGCAGGTATGGAACCTTGGAAGGAAATTGGTGGTGATTCTCTTTTTCTGTAGATGAACATCCTGGTGAAAATGACAAGGCAAAGTCAATTATTAGGAGTTAATTTCAAAAACAAAACTTGACCAGGGAAAACTAACATCACATTTGAAAACACAACCGAGTCCTTAATGCATTGATAGGAAAGACCATCAAATGTCGATTGAGGAGGACCTTCTGGCTCTGGAATGCATGCAATGAAGTGTTTTGTATGTGGCTAGGAATAAATCAAAAAATGAAGTAAGGAAAAGTTACAAGAAACCGGACAGAGTATATAGTAAAAATAATTGAAATGTACCAACCAAAATAACGTTTGCCTTTATATATTTAGAACTCAAAGAATCATTTGTATTGAGTAGTTCACAGATATTACTTCATTCTCTGGACTTTGTGAGACAATGAGTGCAGCTTCCACAAACTGAATGTGTGGACTTAATGTAAAACCAACAGTGTTGTCCAATATACACAAACTGATACGGTCTGTAAAAGTAAGTCACAGTTTGTACGGATCGTATTGAGTTGTTGACGGTCCGTACGGTTTGTACAGACCGTAAAATAGGGAGTCGGTCCGTATACGGACCGAACAATTCATCTCATTAGCGGGATTTAGAAAATTGAAGTGTTTTACCTTGGATATTGCGGGTGAAACATGTTGACGGGCCGTACGGTCTGTACAGACCTTAAGATAGGGAGTCTGTCCGTATACCGACTGAAAAATGCATCTCATTAGCGGGATTTAGAAAATTTGAAGTGTTTTACCTTGGATATTGCGGGTGAAACATGTTGACGGTCCGTATGGTCTGTACAGACCGTAAGATAGGGAGTCGGTCCGTATACCGACTGAAAAATGCATCTCATTAGCGGGATTTAGAAAATTTGAAGTGTTTTACCTTGGATGTTGCGGGTGAAACATGTTGACAGTCCGTACGGTCTGTACAGACCGTAAGATAGGGAGCCGGTCCGTATACGGACTGAAAAATGCATCTCATTAGCGGGACTTGTAAAATTTCAAGTGTTTTATGGTGGATGTTGCTGGTGAAACATGTTGACGGTCCGTACGTTTTGTACAGACCGTAAGATAAGGAGTCCGTCCGTATATGGACTGAAAAGTGCATCTCATTAACGGGAGTTAGAAAATTTCAAGTGTTTTATGGTGCTTGTTGCCCGTGAAACATGTTGACGGTCCGTACGGTTTGTACTGACCGTAAGATGGGGAGTCGGTCCGTATACGGACTGAAAAAAAAATGCATCTCATTAGCGGGACTTACAAAATTTCAAGTGTTTTATGGTGCTTGTTGCCCGTGAAACATGTGGACGGTCCGTACGGTTTGTACTGACCCTAAGATAGGGAGTCGGTCCGTATACGGACTGAAAAATGCATCTCATTAGCGGGACTTAGAAAATTTCAAGTGTTTTATATTGTATGTTGCCCGTGAAACATGTTGACGGTCCGTACGGACTGCACAGACCGTAAGATAGGGAGTCGATCCGTATACGGACTGAAAAGTGCATCTCATTAGCCGGACTTAGAATAACAACGAATAGGAAAGGAAATGGCAATAAAGTGTGAGAAATCTCCAATTGTAGTGTGATATCATTTAAAAACCGCTGAAATGCGGCAAAAAGAAAGGCACAATAGCACAATATAGTTATTTAAGGTGAGACAAATTTTAGCAAGACCGACAATTACTCTACCACACACGTGCAAAATTGACAATTACTCTGCCTTCCACGTCCAACGAAATAGGTTGTCTTACACTCTGACTGAATCAATTCGATAATGGCAGCCCTAAATATGTATCGTGAAAGAATTAGCTTCTTATATACAAAAGAGGTCTCAGATGAAAGAAGGCAGTTGTTTCGCGTGATCAATGGAGATGTCTTCTACCCCATCAAAGTCACTACTGTGGCTTCATCGCCGGTTTTGAAACAACACGGCGCGACAATTCGACTCCACACTTTAAAAACGAGGCGTACTCGCATGTCAGATTACATTCCGTTACTTCCTTTCCTACAACAAGGGTCTTGTCGTGTGGCTTTAAGAACGAGTCATAAATATGTTTAGTCTGTTTTTCGCAGCATTTCCCAGAGTCCGTTACTTCTTTTCCTAGAACCAGGGTCTTGTCGGCTAGCTTTAATAACGAGGCATACATGTTTGTTTTTCCCTGCATTTCCTTCAACGAGGGACTTGTCGGCTAGCTTAAAGTCTGTTTGTTTTGCCCTCAATTACTACAACGAAGGACTTGTCGGCATGTGTTTAGTCTGTTTGTTTCGCCCTGCATTTCCTTCGGTCGGTTAGCTCCTTTCGTACAACGAGCGACTTGCCGGTGGAGCTTTAAGAACGAGGCATACATGTGTTTAGTCTGTTTGTTTCGCCGTGCATTTCCTTCGGTCCGTTCGAAACGAGCCAGAGGTTCTTAGCAACCACAAAAATACCTCTGGATCCCGCTGAGATAGGGGGCAATTTGCCACCAATCTCAGCAGGATATCCAGCCACTCTGAACATTCCAATGTAATCAAATCGCTTCTGTCACTCGTTTCTGTTTGATATGGGGCGTCAATGTTCACGCTTATCTGTCAAAATCTTTAAACGTAAACGTTTATTTATGGCGAGAGTTTAATTAAATTCTATCTTTAGACCTGATGCACACGAAAAGTGACTGCGGGAACGGGAAAACGATACCCAATAGTTTGTTTTGGCTTTGATGAATTACTCTTGAGGTAGCCTCACCGGTTCCAGAAAATAGCACTAAATTACAACTAAAGACTCGAGTTTTCTTTGTTTCTCTTTCGCATGCAATATGGGAAAAATAATAGGGCTGTTTATACGAGAAAAAAATAAGCCGTGGCTTACTACATAAGACGCGAAAGGAACCATTTTTACGAGTAAAAACACCAAGCTAGGCCAGAATAAGCCGCAGCTTGAGAAAGCCGTGAACGTAGATTTTGTACCATTTATACGGAGTGTTCGCGTCTTATGTGAGCCGTGGCCAGAGTAAGCCGCGGCTTATTTTCTCTTGTATAAACGGCCCTAATGTGTTTTGTTTTTCGAGGGAGATATATCTCTTTTGAACGCTAATTAAAATTCGTTCGTATTCCTAAATCAAACATGCTTGCAATACATGGTAATAGTGAACATATTTGCGAGTAATTTACACAAATCAGTCTGCAATTATTACCCTTCTTGAACACCGTGAAAGTAAATTAACATCACTGAGCTAAAATAATTCGCTTCAATATGTGATATCGTTGCGTGCCCATGAACAGAACTTTTACTATCCGTACGATTTCCCTAGGAACTGATCAAATTCTCGTTGAATAATTCCTCAATAATCTCGGCAAACGTCGAAGTGGAAGTTTCAGTATTCGACTTCCGAAACCGTCCTTGGCAGGAAAAGCGACAACGGCGACGGTATCGAATTCATCGTTTCAAAATATAACTTCTCCTTTTTCTAATTCTTTCCCAATTGTTTAAATTTGTTTAACTTGGAAAATGCTGGCGAACTGTCCAAGGACTAAATTACTCTGAAGGGCATTAAAGTAAGGAAAACGTTCTCGAAAAATACAGTCATCCGAACGCGTTATTGTTCTGCAAAGAAATGTACCAAAGGTAAAACGTTTTGGTCATTAAACCTGCTTACAACATTTGCCTAGATTTTTATCTGCACTTTAAAAAATGTTCATGTTATATATCCCAGATGCACTCAGGCATACAGTGATGCCAGGACCTCAACCTGGATGAACCAGAAAAGATATAGAACATTTGCCTAAATTTGTATCTGCATTTCAAAAAAGAACCTGTTATGTTAAATATCTCAGAAGCGCTCAGGCATACAGTGATGCCAGGACTTCAACCTGGATGAAACCAGAAAAGATAGAACATTTGCCTAGATTTTTATCTACGTTTCAAAATACTGTTCATGTTATATATCCCAGAAGCACTCAGGCATACAGTGATGCCATGGACCTCAACCTGGGTGAACCAGAAAAGATAGAACATTTGCCTAGATTTTTATCTACGTTTCAAAAAACTGTTCATGTTATATATCTCAGAAGCACTCAGGCATACAGTGATGCCATGGACCTCAACCTGGATGAACCAGAAAGATATAGAACATTTGCCTGTTATCTGCATTAAAAAAAACTGTTCATGTTATATATCCCAGAAGCACTCAGGCATACAGTGATGCCATGGACCTCAACCTGGGTGAACCAGAAAAGATAGAACATTTGCCTAGATTTTTATCTACGTTTCAAAAAACTGTTCATGTTATATATCCCAGAAGCACTCAGGCGTACAGTGATGCCATGGACCTCAACCTGGATGAACCAGAAAGATATAGAACATTTGCCTTTTATCTGCATTAAAAAAAACTGTTCATGTTATATATCCCAGAAGCACTCAGGCATACAGTGATGCCATGGACCTCAACCTGGGTGAACCAGAAAAGATAGAACATTTGCCTAGATTTTTATCTACGTTTCAAAAAACTGTTCATGTTATATATCCCAGAAGCACTCAGGCATACAGTGATGCCATGGACCTCAACCTGGATGAACCAGAAAGATATAGAACATTTGCCTTTTATCTGCATTAAAAAAAACTGTTCATGTTATATATCCCAGAAGCACTCAGGCATACAGTGATGCCATGGACCTCAACCTGGGTGAACCAGAAAAGATAGAACATTTGCCTGGATTTTTATCTGCATTTAAAAAAAACTGTTCATGTTATATATCCCAGAAGCACTCAGGCATACAGTGATGCCAGGACCTCAACATTTGCCTAAATTTTTATCTGCTAGTTACATATGCTTAATCACTTGAATATTTTACTATTGCTATTTTCCACGCACAAACAAACACAGAGTCCTAACCTCCTTGGTAGTTAAAAAAGGCTTTCAGAAGTTGTTTCTGGACGATAATATATTCTCCAACGATAATTTTCAATTTTCAAACTGCCACTATTTTAATCACCACCATAAGTGGAAGAAATAGTCGCCAGATAAAATATTTTGTGCTTTGACAGAGAGCAGCTATGTAAAAGATATAAGTATCCATATCCAGTTATAAAGACAAAATAAGGAGCCGCCCACTTCCGCGCCCCCTCACCAGCCCGATCTTCATTATCGTGTATCGATGACGAGTGCGCAAGTATTTCGCGGCTTCATATTTAATTTGCCGCCAGAATATAATTAATGTGCCGCCGGAATATACATGAACTTTGCTACATATACATAAATACGCTTGAACAGAAAGATTACCGCTCAACAATGGTCCGAAAGCAAAGGAATTCCAACTCAATCAAATCTTACAGAAAATTTACATTAGAATGTAATCCCAGGGATAATGTCAAGGGCGATTCCTACCAAACGTACCAATGTAACAAAATCGAAAGTTACGTTGATCTTACCTCTTACGTTCGTATTTCCGCTTTTAAAATTGTCTGAAGGCGATTTACTTCGGCTTAAAATATAGTTACAACTTACCAAAGTCCATTGCACGTCAATGAAATCACCCGATAAAACAGAATTTCAGCCTGAGAAGGCGTCACTCTCTGTAATTTCTGTCCATCACATACCGAGATATGCCGATTATCCCCTCGAAAATCTCAACGATTCGCTAAAGCATAACATTTGACAAAACTAGCGTTTTATCGTACAAGTAAAACCATAAAATGCCATAAGAACAACGCGTAAGCGTGCCGCGTGCCGGTAAATTAAATTCTGCCGCTGAAGCTCTAAAACAATACAGCAACTTCTTTCAAGGTGTGCTAAGATGCTCCTGAAGTGAAACCACTAATGGAGTACGTTGACGGCTCTAATGCAGACCTATAACGTCACTCCTTAGCAACCAGACTTGGGAGATTTTTTAACTTCCGGTTATCTCTGGCTCGTTATGGTTCCTTTCGTACAACGAGGGAATTGTCGGCAAGCTTTAAGAACAAGGCATACTTGTGTTTAGTCTGTTTGTTTCGCCGTGCATTTCCTTCACATCGGTTCGTTTCTTTCTTTCTTTCGTACTGACGAGGGACTTGTCGGCTCGCTTTAAGAACGAGGCATACATTTGTTTAGTCTGTTTGTTTTAGCGTTCAAGTGTTCAGTCTGTTTGTTTTGCCCTGGATTTCCTACAACAGGAGCTTTTCGGCTAGCTTTAAGAACGTCAGGCATACATGTGTTTAGCCTGTATTATACAATTAACGGTCTGTACACGGACCGACTTATCCTTTGATGATCTGTACAGTCCTGTGTAAACCATATACACGTAGGACAACTTCGTTGAGATAATTCTAGACTGTATTCAGAGTTAAGATCGAGAATAAGACTTCACATTATTCACAAGACGACATTCTCAGAAAACTGCTTGAGTTCAATGTTCAGTTCGTGGAGGGTATAACGTGAGAATTCACGTGATAGTCGGACCCAGTTTTCGACACACTCCCCCCCCCCCCCCCCCCCCCCCCCGTTGATTGATATCATCAATCAAAGTTCAAAGTTTAAGAAAATATCACACAAAAGGCTAATCGCAAAAAAAAAATGCAGTTGACTTCCGAAATCTAGTTAGAGTTAACTACTACAACAGGGACATCCTCATCCCTCACGACTCTAACAGGAACAACGTTTGCTCTCTGAGGCTCAGGGTTGGCAGGTTCAGTGTCCAGCTTCACTTCCAAGGGGTAGAGCCTCTGCACGGGGCGTCTACATTCTGAAGTAGGCGAATTTCCGTACTTTACTCTCACTACTGCACTTCGCACCTCACCATCTCGACCAGGAAGTAAACGCTGAACCCTTCCAAGGCGCCACAGCTGTCTTGGAATCTTGTTCTCATGGATGCACACTACATCTCCACCTTGAACCTTACGCAGCGAGCTTACTCTCTTAGAACAATGATGTTGTTCTCTTAGTTGTGTCAGATACTCCGATCGCCATCGGTTCCAGAAATGATCCAGGATACGCAGCAAGTACCTTGCTCTCTTTGTGAGCGTTTCCTTCGTTTGCCCAACTTCGTTGGAAGAGCTCTTAGATGGAATTGACAGAATTCTACGGCCAATCACTAGATGAGAAGGCGTCAGTGGCTCATCGATTTCATCGTAGACGGAAGACAGTGGACGCGAATTCAAGACCGCTTCAACGTCTACCAGGGCAGTAGACGGTTCGTCATAGTTCAATCGAGCATTGCGTAGACACTTCTTCAAACCTAACTTGACAGATTTTATCAGCCGTTCAAAAAAAACCACCCCACCAAGGGGCTGCTTCGACATTAAACCTCCATTTTGTGCCATCACGCTGACAATGGGCCTGCACCCTTGAGTCCTTAAATGTCTTTCCATTGTCACTGACAATCAAGGTTGGGGTTCCGCGTCTTCCCTTAAATCGAGTAAGGGCTCTGATAAAACTTTCTGCATTCAGACTTGGCACAAGTTCTAGATGAACAGCTCGGCTCGTAGCGCATGTGAATAAGGCTATGTACACTTTTTTCATCTCTCCTTTCTTGCAAAATACGTCCCTGACAAACATGGGACCAGCAAAATCCACTCCAACGCGCGTGAATGCAAATTCATCGCTTAACCGGAAATCAGGCAGAGGAGGGGAAGGAGAAACTGCGTAGTTTATACCTTCTATCTTCTTACAAACAGAACATCTTCTAATCACAGTCTTCACAGCTTGTCTTCCCTTTGTCACCCAGAAGCCGGACCTTAGCTCTGTAAGTGTCTCTCTAACACCGTTGTGTAGAATCTTGAGATGGCTTTCACTGATGACCAAGTCTGTGAAGTGCGACAATCTTGGCAGAAATATCGGAAAGCGAGCGTTAAATGGAATTGGTGCATTCTTGAGACGGCCTCCACACCTCAGAATTCCCTTGTCATCTGTAAAGAGTGATAACGAGACCTTGACCTGGTCAAATGTCTTGTCTTCGAGAACAGTTCTTTGCACCTCCTTAATCCAAAGTTTTCTGGCTTGATCAAGTTTTTCTAGCTTTAATTCTCCAACAATCAACTCCTTCTTGACTCGTCTTCGCTTCAGATTAGATACAAAACGCAAAACATACGCGGTAACTCCTACTAGTCTTTGTAGACTACTGAACCTTTTCAAAAGAATGATACAGCCAAGAGTTACTGGATTCCCTGACGTCACTCTGTTAGAGACAACGTTCGCAAGAACGGTACTGTTACGCTGTTTCTTTCGACTAGTCAAGGTTCCTTTCTTCAGTTCAAGGCGAGGATCTAATTCATTGCTTGTGGCCTCAGAATTCTTTGGAAGATTTGGCCAGACCTCCTTACTCTTCAGAAGAAACTCAGGGCCATTCCACCACAAGTGATTGGTCACAAGCTTAGAAGGCAATGAACCACGAGAACAGATATCAGCTGGATTAGAATCTGAGGGGCAGTAATCCCACTGAGTTGGCTTCACGAGTCGACGAATCTCCACCACTCTATTTTGAACGAATTGCTTAAATTCTCTGTTTGCACCCCAAATCCACCACAGAGCAATTTGAGAATCTGACCAGCAGAATACCGAATCAACGTTCAGTGTTCCTTCAAATGCTGTCAAGACAGTGTTAATCAATCGGGCCAGAATCAGAGCACCCAGTAATTCCAGTCGGGGTATAGTGTCTCCATTGATGGGTGCAACTAGAGTTTTCGATGACACAAGCTGGGTGAATACAGTTCCATCAGTTAATTCAATGCGCAAATAGACAGCTGCTCTATATCCTTTCTCAGATGCATCAGCAAATCCATGGAGTTGGACGCTTTGCAAATCTACTGATGACGGACCATGAAAATAATGCCTCTTCAATTGTACTGCTCCGACTTCCTTCGCATCTTGAACAAGCTTCAGCCACTGTTCATGAAGAAATGAATCAACAGGGTCGTCCCAGTCCATCTTAGACTTACAAACAGATTGGAAGATGATCTTCAACAGGATGATGACCGGGCTCAGTAGACCCAGGGGGTCATACAGCTTACTTGTCGTACCAAGAATAGTTCTCTTTGTAACAGGATCACTATATTTGGATCCCAATGGAGAGGCAAGATCCAGGGAGAGCACATCTTTCTGACTGTCCCATCCAACTCCAAGTACTTTACACCTTACAGTGCTGGTGTTGTTCCTTGTCTAGAACAGAGAACTTGAGAAAGTCTGATCTTCCTCTTGAACCTGGTGTTCTTCAGCAGATTGAGTTGGAACTCCGTTGACTTGGAGCGACTCACTTTCAGATTCTTCAATTCTTTCCTGTACTAGTGCAGAGTTAGAAACCCACTTTCGCATATTGAATCCTCCACTCTTGAAGGATGACTTCAGATTGTTGTACATCTCGAGAACTAGATCATCAGAATTGTCTCCACCAACAAAGTCATCCACATACAAGCTTTTCAGCAAACTCTCAGCAAATTCTTTGGAAATGTCAGTGGAGGTTAGGTGCTGACGAATGGTTGCGTTTAACAAGAAGGGGCTTGAAGATACGCCAAAAGCAACTCTTGCAAATCTATAAACTTGAAGGTTCGGGTGTTTGCTGGTGATGTCATCAACCCACAGGAAGCGAAGATAGTCACGATCTCTTGGGTCAACTGAAACATTCAGAAAGGCTTTCTCAATGTCTCCTGTGATGACCACGTTATGAACACGGAACATCAACAGGAAGTCATAAATAAGGGGAGACAGCGGTGGACCAGCATAAAAACAGTCATTTAGGCTAGGTGTAGTTCTTTCTGCTCTAGCACTGGCATCATAAACCATCACTTCATGATGAGGGATGTAATGCACCTTTCCCACACCATTGTTAGTCCCTTGTTCCACTGGTTCAACAATTCCTTCTGCTCTTGTATGACATCATTGTAGTGCCTTAACACATCAGGCTTAAGAATCAGACGCTTCAAGAGTGACACCAGCCTCGATTTGCATTACACAAAATTATCTGGAAGAAGTTCATGATCCTCCTTAAAGGGTAGCCGCACTTGATACCTTCCTTCCACAAATTCAACTTCACTGACAAACTTGTCGTACAGAGTCACACTGTTATCTTGGATTCCAAGAGAATTTTCTCAGTTCAGATGCAAGCTCATCATGATGGACAACACTTGATTCTACTTTCAGAACATGAGTCGCGGTGAGATTCACAGTGTTGGCATGGTCATTGTCAGCCATGACCATAGTGGGTCCAGAGAGGACAAATCCTAGTTTTGTAGCTAGGGCAACAGGTTCCCATGGCGCACCCCTTATGATAGTACCTTCAACAAAGGACCAGTAGTAGTCAGCACCAATGAGAATACTGACTGTTACGTCTCCTCCACCAGCCCTGTCAGCCAGAGAAAGATCACGGAGATGTTCATAGCTACACTGAGTAAGCACGGTTGGTTGTTGGGTCAGGGGGCCACATATCACTGGTACTACATAAGCTTGAATATACACAGTTGCATCACGTATGGTTTTGATGCCCACATGAACAATTTCACATGTTCGTAGCATGGCATCTGATTCTCCAAAAGCTTTGATCAGAAGTGAATCTTTACCAAGAACGTGTAGATCCAGTTTGTCTTTAACACGCTGAGTCACATAAGATCGCTGACTGCACGAATCAAAAACGAGACGGATATTTAGTGGATGGCTGTCATTGTCTGGACGTACAACTTCAGCAGTTGCAGTCTGCAACAACACGGACCCTCTTGATTGATCCACGTACATACTAGTAGAGACATTGGCAACATTCTCAACTCCTTCTTGCCCTCCCAGAGTTTGTTCATAACTATCACAAATAGCTACATGATGCGCTCCTTGACAATTGAAACATTTCACAGTGCTCTTACAGTTGCGTGACAGATGCCCAGGTTTGAGACAAAGATAACATCTGCCCTTCCTCCTAAGAACTTGCTTTCTAGACTCAGCACTTGTGACAACATTACATTTAGAGCTCTGATGGTCTTGATTGCAAAACGAACACCACACACGAGAGAACTGCTTGTTCCTAGCACTGTCAGAGTACAAAGCGGAAGTAGAAAAGTGTGACTCACCTCTTTGACACGAGCTTGAGGGTCTGAGATCCTTCGATTTCACTAGACATTGTTCTCTTAATTGCAGTTCCTTGTGAAATTCACGCAAAATATCCTTCAATTCCCACGTTTCCGATTCCAAATTCCGTGAAATAGCAATTCTGAATTCCTCCGGTAATTTCTGCATAATAATCGGCGTTAAGAAGCAACCATACATATCAGAAGAAATTTCCATACTTTCTAACCCACCAAAACATGCGACTCCACTGTATCGTACAAGCTTCGTAGACGCTTAACTTCACTTATCGATGTCACCTTGGGAATTTTTGTGAGCGCCTCCATATGGCTAGAGATCACAATCTGTCGGTTTCCGAATCTTCGTTTGAGCAATTCGACTGCCTTTTCGTAGTTAGCGCTCGTCAGGGCAAGGCCAGCGACCACACTTTGGGCAGTTCCTGCTAGGAGAGACTTTAGATAGTTGAATTTATCCACTCCGGACAGGTTTGGGTTCTTGTGAACTGCTGACTCGAAAGATTCCCAAAAGGGATACCACTCAATGGGGTTTCCGTGGAATTTTCTCAGCTCAAGCTTAGGTAGCTTTGCGTGCGTGTAAACTTTGGGAAATTCCCGCACTTTCTGGAGAAGTGGATTGCTGCAAGACTGGGGGCAATTGTTGATTCTCTCCTTGTGATTCTTGCGTTGCCAATACAGATTCTAAATCCACTATACACTCCTGGATATCACTTGTTAGATTACAGCTCCCAGAAACAGTATCAATCTCTGACTCATCCTCTAGAAGCTCGACTATGTCGCGATCCAGAACCTGAAGCTCCGAACACTTGGTTTGAAGAGCGGTACGAAGAAGTTTTAGCCTTTTCACTTCCATGGGATTCCCTCCAGCGATTAATTCTTGAGCATCAGCGATTGTTTTTTCGCACAAATTTCCGATGGCTGTCGCGAAACTTTATCAGATTCTTCAGTTTCTTCTTCCCAGTCATGGTTCCCGCGAGTTGTCAGATTCGCCCTTTTACAACAATCTGCTCATAAGACCACTTCGAAGGCGATTTAACTCCAGATTTCTGAGTTCCCGGGTCTCGGCACCAAATGTGTAAACCATATACACGTAGGACAACTTCGTTGAGATAATTCTAGACTGGATTCAGAGTTAAGATCGAGAATAAGACTTCACATTATTCACAAGACGACATTCTCAGAAAACTGCTTGAGTTCAATGTTCAGTTCGTGGGGGTATAACGTGAGAACTCACGTGATAGTCGGACCCAGCTTTCGACAAGTCCGTACGGATCATAGTCTCCTTCGCAGCCGTTTTTGGGATGTCACGCAACGTGACATCCCAAAAACGTCTGCGAAGGAGACTATACGGATCGTCAAGCTCTCACCGGCCCCCACAGATGCGCATAACGGTCTGTATACGGACCGACTCATCCTTTGACGATCTGTGCAGTCCGTACGGATCGTGAAGCTCTCACCGGCCCCCACAGTTGCGCATATGATTAACGGACCGTCTACGGACCGACTTATCGTTTAACAGTCTGTACAGTCCGTACGGATCGTTTGACAGACTGTATCAGTTTGTGTATATTGGACATGAGTGAAAACCAAGGAGAGTAAAGTATCAATGAGTCGCATGAGTCAATGAGTCAAATTTAGAATTTTCATTTTTTTAAACTATGTGCAATTACTACAACAGACAACCAGTTAATTTACATACTCTTCTTCTCCCGGTATCACCCGACCTCTTTTAATTGGTGGTCCATCATCTCAGCAGAAAGGGGGGTGGGGAAGGGGGAAGAAGAAAACGTCGTTTGTCTCCCTTCGCCTCTGTTTTTAGCTTGTCCCAGCTTTGTGCGGTAAAAAAGCGGACAACTCCTCCCTACATAAAACCCTATAGAAATGCTTGCTATACACGCTAGGTGGTAACTCACACCACGCTTAGTGTGTCCAGTGTCACAGATATGCGAATATTTAATCTGTAGAATTCAATTTTCTTAGCATGCTTAACCTTTTGTTTCAAGAACTGTGTTAAGGCTGGTTTACACAGTGACATAAGCGTACGCATAAACAGTGTAAACCGGGAATGACATAAGCATAAGCATAACCACGAGCATAAGCATAAGGAAATGCAATCTTTTCCATTTTCTTAGTTCTTTAATATGTTTATGCTTGTGTTGCGCGCGTTAACATTATTAGCAAGTGTGTAAACGCACAAGCACAAGCACAATGAAACAGCCGTTTTGGTGCCAGAAGAAACTCAAGTGTCTAATCCTGCTCTGTCACCTATCATGGCGGCTCAAACTGCTCTTTTACACTACACGATAAATTCGCAAATATTCCTGCCTCTACGAATAATCCTCAGATAATTTTAAGGATACACACAAAAACGGCTTTGCTGGAAATATGTTGCAGAAGCAGCTGGTGTTAGTAGTGGTAAGTGGACATTATTTTTCTGTGAATATTATTACATAATTAATAGAGGAAAATGGTTAGGAAACCCAGCAAACATCAAAGGAGCAAGACAAAGAGGCCAAGATTTATGTTGGAAGGCCCATGACCGTACACATTTCTTTGTTTTGCACAAATGTACCATGCATGAAATCATTCAGTTCATCAAAAGTGGTCTGCAGAATGTTATCTCTGTCAACAGTTATGAAGTTGGTCTCTCCTTCAAGGATCATAGTGGGATCACTGACCTCCAATGCTCTCCCTTTGACAAATTTCTGTGAAGATATCTCAAAATTTCTGTTGGTTCAGAGTGGAGAACTCATCAGGACCATTTATTTTCTGTTACGAGGGAAAGTGAATCATTTACTGAGGCATGACTAACCTGTTGAACAGTGCTTGGAGGAGACGGTGCTGCTGGAGGGACTGGGCCACCATCTGAAGTGGGCAATACTACTAGAAGGGCTGAGGTGTTGGCTGAAATGTACAGTACTGGTGGGAGGGGGGGAGGTCCTAATCAACATCTGATGTGTTGTCATCAATCACAAACTGGAAATCTCTTTTCATTCTCAGATACAACAGCCCTTAACCTTCAAGTTTCTTCACAACATCATAGCTATACTCATTTCCTTTACCCAAGTGAAGGATGGATATTTTCTTCTGGGTGACCTTCACAAACTGAAAGTCGTTTGGCCCAATCATACCATACTTATCTTTCAGTGATGTCACCAGCTTTTCTCTGATTGTACGTTCACTGTCTTGTTCGCCAAGAGTTACAATGCCTCTTTCGACAATCATTTCTCTCCTTAAAATATCATCCTCTTCATCATTATTACTGTCCTCTCTTATGCTGCAATTCAGCAATGCAAATTCAAAAGGCTTCTCTTTCGACTGATAAGCTTTCACTTTGGTTGAGTCTCCTAAAAACCCTACTATTGGTACTATTTCGCATCACAGATCTCGCCCTTGCCAAGCTTTCAGAGGCGCTGGACGTAACTTGCCGCAACGGTGTTGTCTCTGTCGACAGCCGGTTAATAATGATGAAACTGACGTAGAAGATGCAGTTCCTTGACCTTCTAACAGCATATCTGATGCCCGCCGTATCAGTTCTGCTGCCTCAGTTATCCGTCGATCCATTGTTTTTGGCTCAACTTCCGAATGAAGGAGATTCCAAGATGGCAGGTCGGTCATGCCCGATGGCTCGGCCCAGGCCTCCAGGAGATTAAACGATAAAAGGAGGATTAAATAGTTTTCAGCAGATTGAATTGAATGAATATTTACGGTTTGAATTAAATTTATGAACGATGACTAAATTAAAACAGTGGATCAAAACTTTAAATCGTTTGAAGGATTAAATTAAATGAATATAAAAATATTGAATAAAAGTGAGGATTAAATCAAATAGAAAAAAACAATATTAAATTTTGCTATATTCGGCTTGCCATAATCGATAAACTAGTGTGATAATATTGAGCACAAAACAGTATGCGTCTTAAGTTAAAGTAACGGAAGTAACTCAAGAGCTTAGCAAGGAATTGAAGTTCTTAATAAAAGAATATAAATTATTGAGGTTAAACTCTATTTCATATGTATCTTGGTGCTATTTGGGCTTGTATATCAACAATTACTGTTTATTATTTTGAACTTTACAGAATAATAATTACCACGCGACGTCCCCGACCTCGTGATCGTTAACGTTTGGCTGTTTTCCCGGATTGTTTCAGAATATTCAACAGAAAACTTCGCGTTATCTGCTTTATTAGCTTGTCCGGGAGAAAGGCTTATTTTGATATCGTTTTCTGTCAATGCGAAGTGATTCTATGAGATGAAAATAATTTTCGTGCGACTTTCTTCGCTTTAATTGCATTTGCTTCGCTTTGTTTATGCACCAATCAGTGGTTTGCCCCAGGATGGGGTGGTGGTGTGGGAGGGGGGAGGGGGGGGGGAAGGAGGGAAACTCACGGGAATAACACTTCCACGGTGGTCCCCAGGGTGGAAAATTTGACTTGACTGCCATCTTGAAAAGTTTGTTGTGCAAGTGCCTGGGGTTGGAATTTGACTTCTAACGGCGATCCACGGGTGGGAAAGTTGACATTTGAAAACCTGAAAATGTCAAATTTCCCGCTCAAGAAGCTCCACCTCATAAATAAACAACCCGCGGCCCGCGACAATTTACTCGCGACACGCGACCGGCGAAAATTAGATTGTCCTCTACGCAATGGAAGGTTATGCTTGCCTTCCACAAAAAAAAACAGAGTAAATTTGTTAATTACTCTCTTTCTTTCCATCTATTTTTCACTACACTATATATGTACAATAGAAGGTCAATAAAGGCATACGGTAATAAGAGTTGTTAATAGTAGAGAAAGGGCAAGACTTAGTTAACTAATTAGATGCCCTTCGTCGCCTTCCATTTAATATTGTTAGATGTTCAGAATTTCGCGTGCAGAATCATTACGAAAGCCAAGAAATTTGAGCAAATAACACCTGCGTTACGCGAGATCAAATTGCTACCAGTAAATGACCATCTTCACTAAAGAGAAACAGTAATGACATTTAGGTGCATCAAGGGCCTGGCCCCTATATACTTGTGTGAGCCTTTCCGAAAGCGCAAATCTGTTCACTATCATAACACTAGTAATAGACAATCCCTCGATATTCCTCCAAGTAAGACGAAGTCTGGCCAGCGACGTTTCCTCTACAGAGCAGTCAACATCTGGAACAATTTAGGGAAAGACTTTAAACAGTTATCTTTAACATCATTTTAAAAAAAGTTGAAAATGCACATGCTAGAGATTATTTTAATGATCGCTTTTTATAATTTTATTCATTTATTATCATATAATGTACTTAGCTGCTTAGTCTTGAAAAGCCCCCGGGGAATGCTAATAAAGTATCTATGTATGTAATATCTTTTTAAATATTCTGCAAACTGCAAGGGAAGGTTGACAAGTAGTGTAGACCGGATATTCAACATTTTCACAACTTTGTGAACGTCACAAGTACAGCTCTGAGACCTGGGGTCTTAATAAACAAAGAAAAAACAGAAATGAATGAACAAACATCCAACAACAACAATAATTCTGGGATAACATTTATTGCCTTGCATGTACGTTTAAGGTACTAGGATACCCGGGTTTTGGCGGCCGGAAATTGAAAATACATCATTTTTCATGATTCGAATCGGTTAGACTAGAATGAACATTTTGCAGAATGAACGGGAACAAAAGCTGTTTTACTTTTTAAAAGAATTACGAAAACTATTTTGTAATGCTGTTATAGCTAATTATGCTTTGACAAGTTCCTGCCAACAGTTCTGTCACCGCTATAAACTTATATTCACCACAAGTCTCGTCATGTGAACGCGTAGCCATTTTTTCACAACAAAGCAAGAGTGCACGCAAGCCATCGTTCTAATCGCCTTCGATGTCATTACTTTTTCGAGAAAAATTATTTCACTCTACTGTGTTTAATTGTCGTGATGTCCTTCCTGAAGAAGAAACATTCAGTGCCAGTCAAGCCAAATTGGTGACAAGCAAAATAATAATAACAATAATAGCTCATTCTGCCGCTTTCTACGCCAGTTTGGTAAGTGTCTGTTTAGCATAGACTGTCAGTTCCCCATTGTTATCTTGAACAAATGCATGTCTGGTGTCTGTCAGTGAGTCATTTACTCTTTCACCATGAGGAGATTCTTAACACCCAGACGTATCAAGCTGGGAAATGGTTTTCCCTCTTTCTCTCGATAAAACAAAATCTCGGTGAAGGGTGAACATTTTAAGCTCGTTTTCCCGCATCCTCCGACCGATTAGGCTGAAAATCGACAGGAATGTTCTAAGATATATCCTTTGCATAGAAAAGGCCGGCGTTTTTTGGTATTCTCTCCTGTTTAAACGTTATGGCCTGTTTTCTGGAAAGACAAGTGAACACTTTTAGTATCAAACGTAAGGGGAGTATAGTATTAGAGATTCTTGTGGGTTTTCCAACAACAATAGGTTAGTGTGAGTGATAAATGAAATGAATCATATATGAACTGCGGAAATGAAATCAAATGACGTTGTTCAACGTTGTTTGAACCCGTGAACTCACGATTACCAGTGCCAGCAATTTTTTTTACGCCCACTTCGAGATGGCGGCCACTTACCGTGATCGACTGGTATCTAGTAAACATAAATGATTAGTACTGGGCTTTACCAGATTTACTTCCTACCACTTCCGGTGAATATTTTCTGCTTCGAACTGCTTCTCAAGCATGTTTTTTCGCAGTTTTGATCCTTGGATGCGAAAATGCGTCGCTATTTTAAACGCTGCAGTTATGAAAGAAGTTGCTAGTGTTCTTCAAACCTCTGCGCCTCCTTCTGCTGGGAAGTGGGCGTAAAAGCGAAATCGTTTGCACATTACGCCCACTTCACTTCGCGGACCCGATCACTCAGATTTAGGCCTGGATACAAGCCTAGAACGCCTGCCAGAAAAGTGGACTTTGAAAGTATGGTGGTTTACAGGTGAGTCAGAGTTTAAACATTCTTTTCTCCCTCTACATTCAAAAATAGAATTTTTCGGTTGTATTTTATACGATTTAATACGAAATAAGACATAATAGCCACTGTCTAAGTGATATTTACTTAAATGTTAAATAATCTCTACACTACATCCCGACAATATCAATCAATGATAATCAATAATCAATAAAATCAATAATAATCAAAAATAATCAATCACAATTAATTGATTGGTAATGGAATCAATAAAAATCAATGTCTAAAAGTTGAGTGAGTATCGATTTTTATTGATTATCATTGATTATTATTGATTAATATTGATTTTTATTGATTTTTAATGATTATGAAATTTGTTATTTTTTTCAATAAAACGCACCATATGAATTAACAAATCCTTCACTAAACTTAATTTGCCATGCTTTATGTTATTACAAATCAAATGTTTGAAATTTGTAGCATTTCCACAACTCTTCACACGCTTACGTCCATTTCCACGTTCTCCTCTCTTCTTGAATGCGTAAAATGTTTCCCAAATATTCACTTTAAAGGGACATTTGTGGTAGCCTTTAACTACGCAGCGTATAGGTGGTTTTCACGTTACGTCATCGCCGCCATGCTGGTGGACGTAAACAATAGATCTCTCATTAGCTCCTTTTGTTCGTCCACCAGCAATTGTTCGTTTCACCGTTGTTATCTGTGTCTCCAGAGATTGGCTGCAAACCACCTATAGATAGTTCCACTTGCTTCGCCATCTCAAACACCGACAAGAAACACCAACAAGTGAAGTCCGGAAACAAGTATTTTGTGACAATCCCGTGGGAATGCATGGAATTATCAAAACACGTGAAAAACGAGTGCAATCGAATTACCAAACTATGGAATTTTGTTTTTTAATCGTCATAAAAAAAATTATTGTTGTACTTAACAACATCAATGGAAATGTATAATGTAACAAAAATTTGAATTATATCTACTTACAAACAGCAGAGGGTAGTGATAGTGATGACTTTGATCGCTTCAGGTTCCGTGTCAGGAAAATGCCAAAACTTAAAAAAATGAAAACATGATCTTGCAAGTAACATTGCAAAAAATCAGCAAAATTCTGGAAAGTGGTGATACTTTTACAGAATTCACAAGTGGACCCTTGCATGTGGGATCTGAAAAATGTACATACCTCCAAACGATACATCTGTGGACAATTTTGTTACATTATCTACATTTCTATTGATGTCCTCTAAGTATAACAAGAAGTTATTTCTATATAAGAACTGTTTTGATGATGATTTAAAAAAATTCAGTTTATTAGTAGATATAATTCAAATTTTTGTTACATTATACATTTCCATTGATGTTGTTAAGTACAACAATAATTTTTTTTCTGATGATTAAAAAACAAAATTCCATAGTTTCTAAGAAGGTATGATTCAACAAAAGAATCAAACTAAGAAAAGAATGTATAGAATGTTCGATTGAGGCCTAAAACTGCTGTTTAAAAGTAAACACTAAAATCCAAGCTTTCGCCGATCAACGGCATCATCAGGGATGAGAAAATATTCCGCGCGTGCTATATATATGCAAAGAAGGTGTAGGGTGATGTGTGACGTATGTATGCAAGCTATAGAAATAAACTGTGAGTAGAATACAAAGCTCTAATGATGGAGTGTCTCTAAACAAAGGACCTCTAAAAGCGTTAGGAATAAAGTAGAATATTAAAATAGAAGGTCTGCGAATTCAGTACATTCTTCTCGGGAATTGAGTGTGGGCTTGTACTTTCTAATATAAAATGCTTCATAGAGGCGTAGATTAGCGGGGTCGTTTTCACTCATGATTATCTTGACCTCAATGCCTTTGTAGTTCTGGCAGGAATGGATCTGTTTTTTAACAGAGGAGTTTGCGTTATTGATATGTTCTCTCACGCGATCATGGATGAAGCGTGTGGTGCTACCAATGTATTGTTGACCGCAGCTGTTACACGTGAGCTGGTATACTGCATTTCTTCGTAGACATAATCCGGTGTTAGAGATAGGGCATTTGTCTCTTGTGCACTTGCGCTCCGTGGGGGTGTGGGATAGGGCTTGTCTGAGGGTGTGGGATTTGTGGGCAATGCGTACTGGGATGTTTTCTTTTCTGAAAATGTTAGTGATCCTGTAATTGAGTCGTTCAGAGATGTAGGGAATCTTAAGATATGACCATTCTGTGCTGCTAGGTTGGGGGTCTCGTTGAGGATTTTGTGGGCGTTTTGTCTCCTCTATTCTGTCCTCTGGATAACCGTTGAGGCGAAGGATGTCATCGAATGTGTTTAAGTGTTTTTTGGCAGATGTATTTGAAGAGCATCTGTCCTTGATGCGTTTATGCTCGTTGCGAATGAAGTTGAGTTTGGATTTGTTTGGCATAGCTGACTGATGGTGGACGAATAGTGGTTTCTTGGCTGGTTTCTTGTAGAATTCAAAAGAGCTGATGCCATCTTTGGATATGGTGACTTTGAAATCGAGTAAAGACAATAACAAGCCATTCGACGTTGTTTTTGGTTTTTCAATTTCGAATTTCAAATTAGGGTGCACATTGTTTATAACGTCGTGGAAGTGGTCAGCTGTTTCTTCATTAGTTGTTTGGAGATAGATATCGTCAACATATCTCTTGTAAGGGCTTATCATTAGGTGCGAGGAGAGGGCGATGGTTTCAAGTTTGTCCATAAATAGGATGGCCAGTGTACCTGAAATGCTGGAACCGATGGGTAGGCCCTCTCTTTGGCGAAAAACTTGATCTCTGAAGGAAAAATACATGTTGTTAAGCGTGACTTGGAGGAGGTCCGAGACGTCTTGTGTGGAGAGGTGGAGTACTGGGTTTAGGATTCTATCCGTGGCATTAGTGATGGCTTCTTGTATAGGAATTGTCGTGTATAAGGATACAACATCGAGGCTGCATGGATAAGGTAACGCTTTGTTTGTTTGTAAGATCGCCAGCCTGAAGACATCTAATGAGTTCGAGACTGTTTTCTAAGTGGGCTGGGACATTTTTTAGCATCGGTTTAAGGGCGTTGGCGAGGAGCCCTATCCCACACCCCCACGGAGCGCAAGTGCACAAGAGACAAATGCCCTATCTCTAACACCGGATTATGTCTACGAAGAAATGCAGTATACCAGCTCACGTGTAACAGCTGCGGTCAACAATACATTGGTAGCACCACACGCTTCATCCATGATCGCGTGAGAGAACATATCAATAACGCAAACTCCTCTGTTAAAAAACACATCCATTCCTGCCAGAACTACAAAGGCATTGAGGTCAAGATTATCATGAGTGAAAACGACCCCGCTAATCTACGCCTCTATGAAGCATTTTATATTAGAAAGTACAAGCCCACACTCAATTCCCGAGAAGAATGTACTGAATTCGCAGACCTTCTATTTTAATATTCTACTTTATTCCTAACGCTTTTAGAGGTCCTTTGTTTAGAGACACTCCATCATTAGAGCTTTGTATTCTACTCACAGTTTATTTCTATAGCTTGCATACATACGTCACATCTTTTACACATTTCACCCTACACCTTCTTTGCATATATATAGCACGCGCGGAATATTTTCTCATCCCAGATGATGCCGTTGATCTGCGAAAGCTTGGATTTTAGTGTTTACTTTTAAACAGCAGTTTTAGGCCTTAATCGAACATTCTATACATATTTTAATCATGCTGCTGAAGGACAACATGAACAGATTAAGAAAAGAATATTCTACCGTGATTTCTTCAAGAGAATTTGATTTTAAGTGATATATACTTTGATACTTGAAAATTTCTTCTATGACAATAGGTTCTTTATCATCTTTACGTTAGTGTGTAATAAGTAAAAGTAAGATGCCTTGCTTTGGAGAGATAATACAAGTAGTGTAGAGATTATTTAACATTTAAGTAAATATCACTTAGACAGTGGCTATTATGTTTAATTTCGTATTAAATCGTATAAAATACAACCGAAATATTCTATTTTTTGAGTGTAGAGGGAGAAAAGAATGTTTAAACTCTGACTCACCTGTAAACCACCATCCTTTCAAAGTCCACTTTTCTGCCAGGCGTTCTAGGCTTGTATCCAGGCCTAAATCTGAGTGATCGGGTCCGCGAAGTGAAGAGGGCGTAATGTGCAATCGATTTCGCTTTTACGCCCACTTCCCAGCAGAAGGAAGCACAGAGGTTTGAAGAACACTAGCAACTTCTTTCATAACGCGACGAAGAGTAAGCAGAGAATTCGCACGCCAATGGGCCTTCGAATACTCGAAAGCGAGCACTATTCCATATCCTAAATCGCTCGCGGTTTGACTTCTTGATTTTATACGTCAGTGTAGGTTTAGAAAATCAGCTGCAGCGCACCTGGCATTTAAAATAGCGACGCATTTTCGCAGCCAAGGATCAAAACTGCGAAAAAACATGCTTGAGAAGCAGAAAATATTCACCGGAAGTGGTAGGAAGTAAAGTACTAATCATCTATGTTTACTAGATACCAGTCGATCACGGTAAGTGACCGCCATCTTGAAGTGGGCGTAAGAAAAATTGCCCGGTGCGATGCTTTAACCAACTGAGCTATGAAGCCGCTGACGTTGGGAGCAGGTCAACTGTGGGTTCATATGATTCCGCGAAAGAAATGAGTTCGAATGATAAATGAAATGAATCATATATGAACTGCGGAAATGAAATCAAATGAAGAATGATAATCGCAGTTATGGACGCAATTTATGCAATTGCGAAAAGAAGCCTGAAAAAAATTCAGGACTTCAACGGGATTTGAACCCGTGACCTCGCGATTACCGGTGCGATGCTCTAACCAACTGAGTTGTGAAGCCACTGACGTTGGGAGCAGGTCAATTGCGGGTTCATATGATCCCGTTCAAAGCGAGGATCATTCTTCATTTGATTTCATTCCCGCAGTTCATATATGATTCATTTCATTTATCATTCACACTTATTTCTTTCACGGGATCATATGAACCCACAACTGACCTGCTCCCAACATCAGTGGCTTCATAGCTCAGTTGGTTAGAGCATCGCACCGGTAATCATGAGATCACGGGTTGAAACCCCGTTGAAGTCCTTAATTTTTTTCAGGCTTCATTTCGCAATTGCGTAAATTGCGTTCAAAACTGCGAGGATCATTCTTCATTTGATTTCATTTCCGCAGTTCATATATGATTCATTTCATATATCATTCACTCTCATTTCTTTCACGGGATCATATGAACCCACAATTGACCTGCTCCCAACGTCAGTGGCTTCATAGCTCAGTTGGTTAGAACATCGCACCGGTAATCGCGAGGTCACGGGTTCAAACCCCGTTGAAGTCCTAATTTTTTTTCAGGCTTCTTTTCGTACTAGACTTGTGATGAGAAAGCTGAGGTACAGTAATCATATTACAACAACAATCTTATCAAATGTTTCACGAAGTTCATTAAAGTATATCAACACTGAAAAAGTGGAAGAAGTTGCCCATCGATCCGGGACTTTAGCTTCACTATGAAACGCTTGAGACTGTCGGTTCCTCGACTGTGAAGGCAGGAAGAAAGGATTGGTGACAGGCATACAAAACGCAAGTGTTTTCATGCATTCACTGATTGTTGAACAATGAGGCAAGACAACTGTTGATGACAAATCTGTTGATATCATATCAGGTAAACCACTCAAACTGCTATAACAGGAACTGTAGTAATGTAACTCCAATGCTAGAGTTGTTACTTGGATGCATATTATACGAGCTGGTAGGTTCACTTGCGAGCAACGACGAACTTTCAGGCAAAATAATAAACAGCTAATTGCTGAGACGTCCATGAGAACGAACCAGCCACTACAATATGCTTTCTTTCAGGAACTCCACAGGAATAACACAGTTCAGGAACGCAGGCAAAACCCAATCATTGCAAGACTACTAGGCTATCTAATTAACCTTTTCCGAAGTGTCAAATTTAATCAGTTGAACAACTGGGTTTGTTCCACTAATTAGTCATACCTCAACTCAGGCTAATACTTCAGAGAGAAGCTTGTATGTCACATAAGGCCACTAAAACAAACACTAAACAAAGCAAACTTCAATAAGGTCAAGTGTTTACGAGGCTATTTTACGACCTTAAACACTGGGCTATCAAGTACAGACGAGCTTTCCTCCGAAAGTGACAGTGAACTTCAACATCTATTAACAACTACTAAGAAAACATTCCTATAGAAATAAATTTCAACAAGTCGACGAAAACGTAACAATAATCTTTCACTCAGTCTAGAGATCTGATTGATTTTTCTTCATACCCAGTTAAGCTGAGTGTCTCTACAGCTGTCAGCATACTCTAACTGACAGATATGAAACGATGTTTTCCTGAGCGACTTCCGATATAGTAGGATCATATCAAAACAGAGAGCCAAAGTAAAACAATTCAGCTGAAACAGACAAAAACAACGACAGTTTTGACAAGCAAACAAACTATTAGAAACTCACTTTCGCCGTCAACAGTTTCTACGTCATTTAAAGCTGAGCATGTCATATCCACTTCACCACAAGTGTGCTTAACTGGCAACTCGTCTTTATAAACAGGAACAACGGGGTCAACTGGGAAATCGCGCTCATTTTGAACAATAGCCTTGGTGGCTATTTCACTTTGTTCTGGAATATCAAGAATAACATTTTCATTTAAATCTGCGCAAACTTGCTTAACTTCACAACGGCAACCTTTTTAATCTCTTGAGGGATTACCTCACTCGAGCGCTCCTCACTTTTAGAAGACAAAACAGGAAAACTTGGCGAGCCAGCGCCAACTTGTAAACACTTGTCTTTTTCACATCTTAGTGGTCCGTTGACTATAGTCTCAAATTTAGTTATTACCCCTTGCAACGACTTAATAACTTCAGTCAAAACATCGCTTTGTGGATTTATGTGGTGAGTACATTGTTGACAAGAAACACTCGCAGCGGAACTACCTGGCGCAAACACTTCAGATTGTTTAGACTGGACGTCATTGGAACTAGATCTAATAGGAAACGACTCTGTAGGTTTTTCAGCAACAAAATCACCAGGACACGGCCCACTGAAAGCAAATTTATCAGCGCTGCGCGAACCGGCCGAAAATTGTTGTTTTCTACCCAGATTTTTAGGCGCCCCCATCACGGGTTTCTTACGAGGCAAGACAGGGACGCTGGTCCGTTTCCCTGGTTGGAGTTCCAGCTATAATTACTTTGACCTTTGAAATGGCGCTTTCTACTATTATCCCAAACATTTTGTTGAGGGTCCTTTCGGTACAACTTTACACGACAGTTATAACTCACATGCCCTCTTTTACCACAATTATAACAAACACGATCGCTACGAGTAAGGGGCGAGCGTCGCGACTGGAAACCGGAATTTCTAAGCTGCGGAAACTTACACAAATCGGGAGCAGCACCAAACATAGCTTGTAGAATTTCTTCTTTGATAATCTGTCGAACTGAGCGTATTTCATCGACACTAGAATTTTGTCGACTGAAATTGTTAATTAACTTCTTTGTCTTCCAGTGTCACAATACTGATGGGCTCTGTTGCAATTTGGGGTGTCATCTGTTCGGTGTGAAAAACTGACTGTTTGTCAAAACTAGACAAAACTGTTTCCTTTACCTTGGCGAAATTCACCGCTGCTTCAAAACTGACAGGTTGCTAAAGAATCACATACTCACGAAGCTCGGGTTTTAATCCCTGAAGAAAAATGCTCTATCAAAGCAGATATCAATTCATCAAACGTTAACACGCTGCCGTTCTGTAAAGATTTGAACCAAGCACTAGCATGCCCTTTGAGAAAAAACGGAAGTCCTAACGCCAAATTTTCTTCAGACCAACCATTAAGTTTCGCGGCACGCCTAAAATTATCGATAAACTCGTTTGCGTCTTTGCTGTCGTCACCACGAAAAACTGGAAAGTCAACCAACAGGATAGAAGCTGAACAAGCTCTCATATTCACCTCCGCTAAGGTATCAAGCAATTGAATTTGATAAACATGAACTTTCAGTCGCTCAAGAAACAACTTACAACTAAAACAACACGCTTTACACACTAAAAACTGAAAAACACAAACTCAAAGAGATATACTACAACTCAAAAACCTTGCGCATGCAATAGACAAGCAAATCCATACTCCACAACCAGCAGCTGATTAACTACATTTCTGCAGCACGAAAACCAACCTAAACGCTAAGACAACTTTAACATTTCAAGCCCTGACTGGTAAATAAAGAGAAAAGATAAAAACTGACTATAAACACACTACGGAACTAGCTAAATTAACTTCCATTCTTAACGTTCAAGACACAAAGCTTGCAATGATTAGATGCCCACAACAAAGTACATTGTTCTACTTACGACGAGTTGATCGACGGGAGCTAAACTGGCTGCATCCACGGTACTGCACAGGTTTTTTCATGAATCGATTTCTTCGCTGAATCCTCCAATAATTTATAACCGGATTCTCCACCAATTATGTTAGAGATTCTTGTGGGTTTTCCAACAAGAAAAGGTAGTTTGTCCGCCGAGTGTGTAGGGGACTTCTCCAGGCGGACCGACTCAATTAGTAGGCACACTCGCCTAGCGAGCAGGCACCAAGACTCTACAATAACGGCTTTAATCTACAGCTGATAGCTTTACGCACAAATACTTCTTCACATCTGATAAACCTCTAGAGATGAGCTGAACAAACAGCTACATACTGTCAACTATTGACTATCAGCCACCGACTACCAACTGACAACTACTGACTGATTAATTAAGCCTGAATGCTCGGAGTTAAATACTCTTTCTGTAGCCTTGTTTGGGTTTACAGACCATGGGGATATGAATTACTCTAGACGGTGCCCATACAGGATTACCCAAACATACCAACGCGAACACGCAACGAATATTGAACTTCCAAACAAATCACGGAGGTCCCAGCCAAGGTCAGCAGGAATTCCCAAACATGCCTACAGCGAGAAATCGCTATAACAATTAAACTAGTAGACAAAATAATTTGGAACTCACACAATTCATATGTGGGAGAACCTTGAACCTTAAACAACGGGAACAAGACTTATAAGCATCAGCTTCATAACAATAGGAAAAAAGGAAGAAAAATGGAAAAAGCGCAGACACCTTTTTTGAGGGCGAAGTATGAGGAAACATTTCGACTTCAGCCGTGACTTCAGCCGTGCCGTGTCTCGCGTGAGGAAACGAACGTGATTAAGACGAAGCCATGGATTCCGCTTTCTCTCTTACTATATATTATGCGTTTTCTTTTTCTAAAATTTTGATCTCGACATTGAATTCTACAAATATTTTAATATTATTTCCTGAAGGTTAAGAGCTTTCAGGAAATGTTAGGTTGCCGGGGTTTTCTCTGCAAGCACTCACGTAAACGCTCTATTTCTAACTACGGTCATTTTGGGTATGCAATATGAAAGGACATTCGCTCAAACTTGTGAGATAAACAAATAATATGTCTTATCGTCTCTTTATCCGCCTGCCTGACTTCTCTGATCTTAAAGCAGTATAGAATCGGGTTTAAGGACGATTTAAGAAAAAGTAAAGTTGATGTAACTTGCCTTGCCAAGTTTGTGGTGGATAACAAATAACTAACGCCAGCTGCACGCACAGTGCACCGTACACTATCTTTTTGTATCGAACGTTTAGTGTGATTCCTAGATGCGGTTGTCTTGGAACACTGTTTTGCACTTTGCAAGTCCCAAGTCTTTCTAGCTGAGCACAGATACTCTACTAATGGGGGAGACTAAATCAAATGAAACGAAATCAAATGTTGGTTTTTGGGGAGAGGGGAAAAATGGACTACATGGAGAAAAAACTCTCGGACCAGAGTAGAGAACCAACAAACTCAGCCCAATTATGACGCTTGAGACGGAAATTGAACCCGAGACACATTGGTGAAAGGTGAGCGCTCTAACCACCGCGCCAACCTTCCCCCCAAAACAATAGAGACAGTCCAAAACACCAGTACGGTAACATGAGAACCGTGGGCAAAGTCCTCACCCAAGTCATCCAAGTCCTCATAGATCGCATCTACGTTACCCTGAATCCCAATGTAGCTTCAGGGCTCAGAGGTCGACAGATGACATTACCGCTTTTTCTTTAGTTTTGGTTTAGACTTAAACCTTTGCGTAATTGCTCCTTAGCCATCGACGTATGTTCTATTTACATGTATTTTAACTCCCGAATGGTGCTCTGGACCAGAACTAAACAAAAACAACTTAATTGGAATTATTTCTGAGGAAGAACCAGACGAAAGTCTTCGATATACCTTTACACCGAGGCACGGACTAAAGCATAAACGTTTTACAACTCTACAAGGCCTTTCACATCCTATGTCGAATTTGATTCAATGAAGATTTGAATTTATGGAAAGCATTGGCTTGACGTCAAACTGTCAACCTTTTAGTCAATGGTTAATTTGAATATAATTCCTTTACTTTTACTACATATATATATATATATATATATATATATATATATATAAGTTGAAGGATTAAAGAGGATGCATCGACTAATGTATCCTTATGTATACTTTGCTCTGCTACCACAGCATTGAGCACTTTATGCCAAGGTACACTCTACCTCCACATTTATATATATATATATATATATATATATATATATATATATATATATATATATATATATATATATATATACACAGTAATTTTTAAAGAGTTATTTTAACTCCAAAAGTGGAGTTAAAATTTTAGGTTAAATATAACCCCTTTTGGGGGGTTATTTTAACTCCTTTTTAAGGGTTATAATGACTCCAGTGTGGGAGTCACTTTAACTCTGCAAAAGGAGTTATTTAAACTCCATAAGGGAGTTACTGTAACTCCAAATGTGGAGTTAAAATGTTAGGTTAAATACAACTCCTTTTTGGGGGTCATTTTAACTCCCATTTTTAACTCCAATTTTGGAGTTGTATTAGCTCCAACAAGGGAGTCATTTTAACTCTGCCCCATAAAAGAGTAGAGTTATTTCAACTCCATAATCAGGGTTATAGTCACTCCAGCATTAGAGGTAAAGTAACTCCAGCACAGTCACCCTACGTAGTTTTAAGATGAAAACAACAGATCACACAAATTGACTGTAACATGTTTAATTCAATCAGATTTCATTTTCTTATCTGAACACCAGTTTCTTACATACTTTGTATTATCATTGACATTTGAAATGTAAATTTCTAATATGATTACATTGATAAATAAAGAATGAGCAAGTATGCATGATTAAAACATTTAAACATGACAATCTTTCCAGGTATGAAAGTCAAATTTGAAGAACATTTGAATTTAAACGACTATACAACAAAATTCAATCTGTTTGTTTGAACACAACTCTATCTTTTCTTTAAAAAATATAACTGGCTTATAATTTAATTTTCATAAGGTTCTTTCAGGAACAAGATACACATGGTATGTGTACATCAAAAACATTTTAAACTTTGTTTTTGGCTGAAGCCTTAACAGGACACTATCACATAAGCACATTTGCCAGTTACTCAAATTTAAACTTGAAAAATTCAGTTTGATGTGCCAAATGTAAAATGGCATGGACAAGTTGGCAATGGTTATAGTAAAAAGTTCAGAAACTCTGGGCAAACATGAATATTTGATTCCTTTAAAAGAGAGGAAAAAAGAATTGTCAAATGTTTTGAAGTCAACTCATGACAGTGGCCCCTTAAAGAAACATTGAAATTATGAGAGGGCAGAGGTGAACTTGTTCACCGCCACTCTCTTTGTTGCTTCTTGGCATCTGTCTTCACAAAATAGAAATACATTGCCACACTCGGTGGGGTATAATTATATTTAAATATTTAACAAGCCGCATGAAACCCCACTACAATGCCATGTTGCTTGTCCCCAGAGAAATCCCTTCAACTCCCTCCAACGCAATACACAGCAGGGCCCAGTTGTTCAAAGCATGATTAAGCTATGTAATCACGGGTTGGAGCAAACTTTGAGTACAGTCTACATTGTAAATACTGGTAATGTTCAACAAAAACATTTCAAAAAGACTTTCATCCTTAAGTTTTGATTGGAATTTAACTTTACTTTAAGTGTACAATTTGACTTACAAAACTTTCTCAACGAGTGAGATTAAGACTTCAGTTAACTCTTAATCCTGGGTTAGCGTTAATCGTCTTTCGAACAACCGGGGCCAGGTCCTTAAGTCACCAATGCCTATAATCCTTGGAGAGCTTTGGTGTTCCTTGTTTCCACATCAATGGACTCTACATACATCCTACAAAAAGAATGTATTCAGTACTTGAGTATCTAGACATCAGTTTCAGCATGATTATCTTTTTATGCAAATGTCTGCATTGTAGACCCCAGATATGAAATTTAAAAGTTGTCATTATTCCCCACTGTTGCATGGTCTACCTGAGGCAGCCATTACTAGTGGTCGTCATGCAACGGTGCTCCCTTAGTGTTGTGTCAACCACTAATAATGGCTGTTTGGGAGACTGCACTGTCAGAGTCACTGGTACGTACTTGTTATGATGCAAACAAACAAAACTGCCATGTCCATTTCAGTGAAAAAAAAAGGCAACTCAAATAAATAATCTGCTTGAAGTTATGATCACCCATGATTATTATTTTAGAGGAAACATTTACTATTATCCTAAATAGTTGCCAAAGAACTGATCAAACTCAGCCTTCATGTTAAAAGAAAGAAAATATACACATTTAACTATACAAGCTTCTGCCTCATATCAAAAAGACTACAACTTGTAGTTTGTTCTGTGTGATATGAATGAAGTTGAATGAGATTACAAGTACCGTACATCTTGAATGTGAGGTGCTACATAAAAAACACCTAGTCAAACACTCAAATAAATAAATCTCACACAGCCAAATGGCCCTGAATAAAGTGAATAATAATAACAATAACAACAGCAACAACAACAACATTGCAATTAATTCACTTGTGGCTGTGTTTAACAGGGTTTACTGTCCAAATTTAGCAACACCCAAATAAAAATATTTCAATTCCTGCATCCTGAGAAATATTTCCTGCACAGCAAGAAACAAGGTATACAACATTTTCCTTCATTAATATTCTTTGGAACAAATAGCCATGTTTGCCATCTAACCAACAAGCACAGCATTTGTAGTTGAATTATGAAAGGTTCATTTCTTTGCCATTTTGGATTTGTAGCAGACTTTCTTCAAATTAAGATGTATGCTTATACTTTGTACATGATCATGTAGCCATGCCACTGTCTCAAAACTTACCTCGTCATTTATAAGATTATCAATGGACTCTTGCTTATATTAACTGCAGACTGTATTGAGAAATCTTGCTAACTCTTCATCCATGGTTATCTAAGACAAATAACACAAATAACAAGCTTATTTTCCTCGCGTTAGCAATGCAACACTTTGATAAGTTGACAGACATTACATACATGAAAACTTTTGAAAATAATTGTTCATTTCTTGTTCGGACGCCATACTAATTCAGTGAAACTTCAAACTATTTAGTTAAGTTGAGACTGAATAATCTTCTTTAGAACGGATGGAGATGGTTACAACGTGAACGCTTCGAAGTTTTGTGCTTGTATTTTGCTACAAAAATCACTCAATAACTCGTTGTGGTTTGCTGTTTCTGCGAAAATTCACTTGAATTAATGTATTTCTCTTGGTCTTCGATCGAGGAGCACTGAATGAAGGCATTTAATCGTGATTTTCGGAAGGTTTACGGGAGCAAAATCACAACCGTTAAGCTACACTGTAACACGTTACATGATCTTACATGCAGCATTCACCACCGCCTCCTTTGTCAGTATTCTTATAAATAAACTGTTAAAGCGAGACAGATCGACTAAAACGAAACACAAGTCTCTAAAACACTTACCTGATAGAGTTTCTTTCGTACTTAAAGATCCAAAAATGAAGATAAATGCACGCCGATTCAGTACAATTTTCAATACCAACCGCCACTGGCGCAAACCTTTGAACGCGAGATCGCTCACGTGTTACATCACGTGTTCTAATCATTTTCTTGTAGGGTAGGGAGAGTGACCACTGATAAGAGAGTGACCTTTTGTGATTACATTGTACTGCCAATACTTCATCCATTTATCCTTCGATCCGTGGGATTATTTTCCTCGAACTTTCCCTTCTTCTCAAACCTGTATTCCCTAGATACAAGGGAAGGGAAGGAAAGCTTCAGAAGCTTACCGGGGTGGGGAAGGAAGAGATAAACAGCATGACCTTTGGGAAGCCTCTTTTTCCACCGAAAACGATGCATTACAAAAGCTCGTTTTAGCGAGCCAATCGTGAATTGCAAAAGGGGACGAATATGGCATACCGCTGCAATGTTTTTGTCATGCGAGTGGTCCAAGCTTTCATGTTCTTTATCCCACGACTGCCTTTGAACAGAGTTGAAAATAACAACAGTAAAGTAATGACTCTGTTTAGTTTCAGTTATGCCAGCTCCTAATTAATTAATGACTCTAAACGAGGAGTTATATCCACTCCCTTTGCAGAGGTAAAGTAACTCTATGAAAATAATTCCCCAAATAGAGTTGTTTTAACTCTTCTTGGAGAGTTGCGATCACTCCATAATTACTCCCTAAGGGGAGTTATACTAACCCCTTAAAAATGACTCCACAAAAGGAGTTAATTTAACTCCACAAACGAGTTAATTTAACTCCTCAGGGAGTTAACTTTAACTCCAATTCAGAGTTACAATAACTCCCACAGCGTAACTCCAATTTAGGAGTTAAATTTACTCCCCAGTTGAAGAGAAAACTCTTTTGCTGGAGTTAAAATAACTCTTTTTGGAGTTAAAGTAACTCCGAACAAAAATAACTCCACCTTGAGGAGTTAGTTTAACCCCACTTCAGGAGTTAAAATAACTCTTTGAAAATTACTGTGTACTCTACCTCCACACACACACACACACACACACACACACACACACACATATATATATATATATATATATATATATATATATATATATATATATATATATATATATATATATATATATATATATATATATAGTAGAAGTAAAGGAATTATATATATATACAAGGTTAATTTGCGAACAGATATTAACACAACTAAGTAATTAAGTGAAAATGTGGTTCAGCCGGGAATCGAACCTGGGTCTCCAGATTCTGGTCGGATGCCTTAACCACTAGGCCACTGAATCAACCACACTGGGAACACATATTTTTCCTGTACAACTCATATACAGTGTGGCCTTCTGATGGTAAGGTCCGAGGAGACAACTTCACACATTTTCTGCAATCAGGATCACGTCACTACTCCCCGGTCGATCGGCGATGCACGGCCAAATCCCCCTGGAAATTAAGTACAGCAAGGTAGGGAGGGCATATATTAGCAACTGATTGCCTTAATTACTTAGGATCACCAACCTACCTTACTGTACATAATTAATTTCCAGGGGAAATTAGAATTTGACACACATTGGCGACGTTCTTTTACCGACACTCGATGCAACGTGCCAATCACCAGCTTCAAATGTCAGTTCTTACAAGTACGATGTTTTCTCAAATTTAGAAGAATCGCTGTTCTCGTCGTTATTCTTGTTTTGTTCGTTCCAGCGAGATTTTTTGCTGCACACATCGCGCAGAATGCCATTGTCTTTCGCGACATGTACTTGCAGTTCTAAGGGCGGCAAAATAATTTGCATGTCTAGAACTAGTCGGCTGTGATTGGTTAACAGCTTCAGCATTGGGAATACTTGAGTCTCTTCGCAGATTTCAGCTGCTGTCAATCAAACGGTTGAATGCGTAAAGTAAATCCCAAGGTGCGATAGAGTTAACAATAGCGCACTAATCAAAGGCGGGCCGCACTCTTCACAAAGCGTTTTACAAATTCGTGTGCAGCGATATTTTTATTCGACTCAAAGGGCTAACCAACTCCCGTTAGTAGAAACGTTTTCTGAACTATCGAAATAGTCCCATGCACAACGGGCGGTTTGAAGAGGTTAACCTGCGATAGGCGCGCTTTTTTCCAAGCGCGAAAGGCGGCGGACTGGAAAACTCAGAACGAAACAAAACGGCCATTGCACCTAACAGGTTATAAAAAGCAGCGGCGGTGGTCAATAAGCGAGCTTAGGCCTGGTTTAAATGTCGCATTTTACATGCGCCGAATAAAATACTAATTTTAGTCGACTGGAATGAATACGGTTGATTTGATTTAAACGTCACATTTTTTTGCCGAATAAAATTGCTGAGCGCGAGTGACGTGTTTTAAATTCCCATT
This sequence comes from Pachyseris speciosa, assembly GCA_016490735.1. Taxonomy (NCBI): domain Eukaryota; kingdom Metazoa; phylum Cnidaria; class Anthozoa; order Scleractinia; family Pachyseridae; genus Pachyseris; species Pachyseris speciosa. Next base: position 2,003,527 of record JAEMWC010000005.1, read on the forward strand.
CGAGCAAACATAAATTATTAAACATAATTTGAATTCGATTCGGCACATGTAAAATACGGCGTTTAAATCAACTGTCGAACTTTAGTCGTATATTCGACTGGATCAGTCGAATATTCGACTGACTCGCATCGAATTGAAATATGTCGCATTTAATTGATTTAGACGTCGCATTTTACATGCACTTAATTTAGCAATTCGATTCGGCGCATGTAAAATGCGACGTTTAAACCGGGCCTTAGTTGTGATCAGATGAATTTTTCTGTGATCGATTAATTTTTGTCTTAAAAAAACTAAAAGTGTCATGATCATAGGCCATTCTGAGTAGTGCGATGCGTAAATCAAACGTGTCATACTCGCTTTGTTTATATACTTGGCTGAAATTTAGTTGATTACTAAGAAAACTCCTGCAAAGGAGACCGTAGAAAGCTTTCGATAGTGTGAAATCTTTTTTAAGTCAAATAGGCTGTTCGGAAAGCGTTGCTCAAAGGAGAAGCGTGAGGCATGGGTTACACAGGTTTCGTACTAGTACTCGACACTTGCACTCCTAGCAGTGAAAACGTAAAGCTTGTGGGATGTGGCTGGAGTGACAAGGATATACCTCACAAATTAATGTGATTTGGTAAGCTGAAGCCACTCTAAAGGCACTAAGGCCACATGGTAGCGGGCATTACCCCTTAAATCTACCAAAGCAAAGATTGAGTCCAAGCATTAGCAGCCATGGACAGCTGTTTCGGCCTTGTTAGGCCTCGTCATGGCTGCTAATGCTTGGGCTCAATCTTTGCTTTGGTAGATTTAAGGGATAGTGCCCGCTACCATGTGGCCTTAGTGCCTTTAGAGTGGCTTCAGCTTACCAAATCACATTAATTTGTGAGGTATACACTTGCACTCCTAGACCGGTTAATGCGGTCCTGCCTGAGAGTATTGTACCAGCTTTTTTTTGTTTTCAAGAAAAGCAACAACGATATAAAACGACATTCCGAACAGTCCGAGATCTTATTTCAAGGAAAATCAAAAGTAATCTCTCCGAAACCGGCTGGGGATTAGTTCTGCCATTGCATGAAGTATTCTGTTTTGCCTTCCTTTAACGTCTTTATCTCTCTGAGATCATTTTTGCTTGCATGAGTAAAATTAATTAATATAATGGATCGCAACCATTTGGAAGAGGGGAAGACATATGAATAAAGGTAGGGTTGATCGGGGATTCTGCGAGCTCCAAATGGAGCTCCCGATCAACGCGCTGCAGTTCTTGTGTGAAAACCATTTCAGTAACAGACCGGTACACACTCGGATGGAGTTTTGATGATAAGTGAATCGCGCGCATAAACAGATGTTTAATAGCCCTTTGAGTTTAAATTTGCCGCGTACATAAACAGATTTTAATAGCCCTTTGACTGCACGCTATTGTCAGAGGGGGCGGAGTTAAAAACTCTGTTAAATACTCATGGGAGTTATAAAGCAACCATTTTTGAAGGTA